>JAGVSQ010012329.1:0-11706 GCA_022683975.1 Rhyacophila evoluta
ATTTAAAATCAATTTCCATCAAGCACCATCAGTCGAAAATATTAATTAATTATCAGTATGTCAAATTTTATTATTTTTTCAAATAAGAAAATATCTATTGTGAAATTATCTGTGTGCAGTAGTCATCTATGACACAGAAGCGTACTGCTTTTCTGTAACCAGCAGTACTATATTTATGAATGAATCTTCTATATTTACATGTTTGTTATGTTTCTAATCATGTTGAATATAATTGCTAGTTTCTGCCATTTTTTAACAGTCTCTTTGTTATTTTATTTCAGGAATCTCGTGAACGAGTGAACTATAACCAGACAGATATTCTAGCGTGCCGTGTCTGTATGGACCAGACCATCAATACCCTATTTATGCCCTGTAACCATCTTCTGTGTTGCAGCGAGTGTGCCGCAAGGTATAATAATCTTTTATTGCCATCACCCCCACAGTTATGTGAATTTCAAAATTGTTGTTTTCCCGTTCAAATCCACAATGTTAACATCAATCATTGTTTTTTAAATGCGTTTTCTTGTCCAGGAAATAGGCTACATGGAGCACACAAGTCCATTTGCACTAGTATACTTTTTATAGTAAATGAATAATTCTATCAACAGTATTGTGAATATTGAATTCAGCATAAATTTGTATTGAGTACTAGTAAATAAATATGAACCTAATTAATCGGCTGGCTTATTCTATTCGAAGGACTATTTAATCATAAGTGCCTTATATTTATATATTACATTATAAACTGTATTCTTTACAGATGTACTCGCTGTCCGCTGTGCAGGGGTGAATTGACAAGCCTGTTGAAGGTCCATCTGCCTGAAGAGTTCACACGACGTAGTTCAATGACATAATAATCATTCCGACCAAGAAAGCCAATCTAGGCCTTGTGTAATACGGTCTGTGCATTCAAAATGCCTAACCAAAATGATATCCGCATTGTCCTTTGGATGAGTACTCATAAGCAATAATTTTATGAGTAATAGACAACGGTGGATTCGTTGGCAATAATGGATCAATGTGACATCTTCATTACGATGGTTACATGTAGCTTAAATAGCTACGTTTACCGAAGAAGCGTGTCTCAAATGTGAATGTCAGCGCAAAAGATTTTGACTCCTAAGGGTCTTGAAAATTAATTCGATTATTGATTGAAGAAATTTATTCTCTTTCACCTCATTACTATGTACATTGAGGTACGGAAGATTTGAAATTTATCCAATGTGAAATATTTCATGTGGTATGAAAAATTTTGTCTAGTGGATTATTTTAAAATAAAACTGGCAAGAAATATGATTGCAAAATATGGAAACCACGGTATTTCATAAGAAGTAAAATTATTTGATTGAAAGAAATCTAAAAATTATGGCTTTAAAATGGAAGGATAAAATGGGTCTATTTGACCAAATTGGAAATGTCTTCAATACTGGCGGAAAACATTGGGTGTTGTGATATTTTTGACCAATTTAGTTGTGAGAAAGCTTTCTGTGTGGGGTGAGGATCTATTCGACTGAACTGCCTCGTAATTCGCACCAACAGGACAGCGGAAGATAATAAAACTATGAATATTTTCAATAACAGTTGTATTGCGGTTAGTGTAGTTTCTAGTTTTAGTGATGGCGGTGTTTCGTTGTAGAAATACTGCATGAATTCGTACACGACGTGTGAGCTGACGATGCAATTGTGACCAGAGTTGATTGGAATACAGTTGTATGCTTTGCAATAATATTAATACTTTTCTTTATAGTCTTGCACAATTCTTTCTTCACTAATATCATTTATCTTAAATACATGCATATGCATACACATCAACATAAATAAATAATATTTGTATATATTTTTAGAAGAAAACATATTGGCAATATCAATGCTTCCCTTAGAATATAATCGATCTAATGAGGCAACTGTGTACTAACAGGGTCTATTTTACATTTTGTTGCATATATTGTTTACAAGTTCAACAAGATATTAAAGTTTTCACCAGACCCTTACTAGTCTAATGTGAATATATTTTATTTATATGCAAAGTACACCTAATTGTTGCAGAGTATACTTATTTTATTGATCCATATTGTAAAATCAACTGTTTTGTAGATCCAATTTCATGTATACTACAACTCTTTTACTGCCAACTAATATAAATTGTTTTTTTATTTATATTCATTAAAAACCGTACTTTTCAAAAATATTTTAATTGTATTGTCACTTTTTATAAAAATTAAATCTATTTAAAACAAAAATACTACTACTCAACACTTTATCGAATAAAAAATAAGCCAGTCAAAACCTTTACATTGTCTTTTGTAAATTTACTAAGAATTTGAAAATCAAAAAATGCTTGAAAGATGTGAAGTTTAACCAGCATTAATGGGTTTATTTCACATTTCTTTTAATTATCTGTAAACGTCTTCGTCTTTTGTCCATTTTAAATATAAAATTTATATAGAAAGTTTTTTCATTTTAAAGAATTCTAAAAAATATTTTTGTTAATTATTGAAAACTTCAAATACCGGTATATCCATCTCTTTGCTGTATGTTATGAATGCTTTTTTGGAAATATAATGAAATCGAACATAAACTGTCCCCATCAATTATCTTACTTGGGTTTTTTTAAATTATTGCAATAAGAACCGCATTTTAACATCGCTTTTTAAATTGTATTCATAAAATTTACAAAAATAATGATAAAACAAAGCTAAAACTTATTAATATTGCGTTGCATTTTATACAATGTCGTACTTAATGGAGTATTTTATTTTTTAAATCGCATTATTCAATTTAAATAATTTGTAGGCACATTATTTATCTCATAATCATATATGTTAAATTATGAAGATGTAAAAATATCTATTTAAAAATTTAGTCATTTTAAAGCAATTTTTTAATCCATAAATGTTTTCTTAATATGTAAGTTTTGTCACATTTGTTTTTATAAGCTTTTTTAAACTGTGAAATATGTAAGTTGAATCAGCTGGTTCAAATTTTTATATTAATTCTTGTTAGTTTTTTGTCAATAATAAAGTAAAATGGTGCATAATCAATAATACAATTAATTGTACTTTTACGTAACTAGTCGATGAAGGTGATGTTTAAGTTTCATTTTAAATTATTCTTATCAATCATTTAAAATGGGCGGGATTCATAGTTACCCATATTTTTTTCAACCATTAGCTATCAATTTAAGATATTTGTCAAGACTATATTGAAATTTAAAAATGTTTACAAATCTTATCAACTATTACAATATGATGTGTCAACATTACATTTCAATTATTATTAACACTATTACAATAAACTGTATTACTTATAATTCATCAAACATCTAAGAAATCTTATTTGCATTTTTCATCAAACATTCAAATACATAAATAGGTTTATGTTCATTTTTTTCATTTGTTATTAAAGTTTACCGACTCAATAATTCTACAGTACCATGGATTTTAGTATTTTAGTGTAAATTGTTTGCAGTATTAATTATTATCCACCATTTATAATAACCACATATATGTTGATTTTTATTGTAATGTAATATAATGATCTTCATTATGTTAAAGAATATTTTTCAATAATAAAATATGAAAATATTGAAATGATATATTAATTTTTTTTTTATCCTTATAAACAAACCATATCCTAATTCCTGTACTTATAGCTATGTATAGCTTACAGCATACTCACTGACACATTAATATTTCGAAAATATTTATGAGAAGTAAGGAATCATTTCAAATAATAAAAGTTTCAATCTTGGATAACGAATATTGTCAACTTAGGAAAGCTTGTTTCATTTAAAGATTTTATCTATACATGAAACTAAAGCAATATTTTTGTCAGACTTTTAACTGTGATCTGTGAGAGAGTAATGACAAAACATTAAATAAACATCTATGTCTATATAAATGAACTATTATAAATTTTTGATTGTATTTTTTGTCATAAAAAATAACCATGAATACCTAAAATTATATTCCATCAACACTGTCAATTAATAATATACATTTTCTTTCTCAACTCCAGTATATGATAGCTAACATTCTCTCTAAGACGGAAGGGTATTCCAAAATTTTTTAAGTTATTGCTTGCAACATTTTATACAACTTCGACTAACATAATTGAACACTAGTATCTTTTATAAAATAAGTATCTTTTTATAATATTTTATTTAGAGAAGATATTTATAAATTCCTCTTAATTCCTACGTGCCTGCAATCAGTGCCCGCGACTTTAAAAACTGTTCCACGTACGCAGCTTAGAGAGAATATTTTTAAAAAGCTTTCAAAACTTTAGGATGGTAAAAAGATGTGCAGGAGGTAATTTTTAATAGTTCCCATAATAAAATAAATTTCTAATATCTATGGGAACTAATTAAAATTAGCTACTAACAAAAGATATATTACACTGTAGGGTCCAAATGCAGGTTTTATTCTCTAATTCCGATCTTTTATGAATAAATACTCGTAATGCCAGGTATAAAAAAATATAAATGGTTTGTTAAAAATATTTTATGTCAGTTTCAGATAGAAGTAAATGTGAGGTCAACATCAAAATGAAATTAATACTATATAATAATGTAGTAATGAAAAAGAGTGGTATTTGGAAATTAAAGCAAATCTAAAACAAATTAAGCTTCACCAACCATAATGTGTAAATTTATTTTCAGCTGTAATGTGAGAAATATCAATTTTC
The DNA here is from genome assembly GCA_022683975.1 of Rhyacophila evoluta. Lineage (NCBI taxonomy): Eukaryota > Metazoa > Arthropoda > Insecta > Trichoptera > Rhyacophilidae > Rhyacophila > Rhyacophila evoluta. The sequence goes on from JAGVSQ010012329.1 coordinate 4,687, forward strand.
ATAGAACTTAAATATTCCAATAAGACCTATTTCAAATATTATATTATTTCTTAAACATTGTATTTAAAACTTGTACATATTAATTTTTTTTTTAATAAATTATCTGCAAATGAAATCGATGTAGTTAAGCAGAAGATATCCAAGCCACAATCTTTCGTTTACGAGTAAAACGCAATTGAAGTTTTCAGAAACAATGAATGATTTAGTATGTTTGTTTATATTATTCAGACTATAATATAAAATAAAAATATCTATATGACATATACCACTGCATCTTTCATTCCTGATTACTATATTGTTGAAAAATGTAATACTCTAAAAGTTATTGAATGTTTTGTGGGTTAGACGTCTTCTGGTAATGAAAATTTTGATCGTTTTGTGCTTGGATTTTTATTGATAATATATTAGTCATATCGTATAAAACCTTGCAATAGGTTTTACTCAGTGTATTTTTTGTTCATAAATAAAAATAAATATCGATACAATATAATGTAACAATATATAGAGACATTTATTGAAAAAATGTTTGAAAGTGACATTATGATATTTATTATAATTTAGAATAGGTATGGTCAAAAGTTTATATTTCATTAAATAACTTATATTTGAACTTCAAATAAACTTCCGAAAACGTTCAAACCACATGGACGTTTGGCAAATATTATCTTTTGTAAATTGTTAGTATGCAGGTTAGAAAAACTGTGATTACTTCTGGGGGTATATTTTTGATTAGGTGTCTTTGTCATATTAAAGTATAGATGTTTTCGAAGTATTGTATGCAATAAAATTTAAAAATTCAATTTTTGGCCTGGACATCTGCTTAACTATACCCAAATTTTGATAGATTTCATTTTTATTTTTATAAAAATGAAATCAAGGTTTGTGAAAAGGTAATTATGATTACATTTTTTATGCCTTCATTTTCCGAACATTTGACGGTTGTTCTATTCGACAAACCAATCCTAAAGCAACGATATAAAACAACATCAATCCAACTTTATTCTCACACAGGTGGCAGATATCAATAACAAAAGCAATACTGCTTGAAAACAAAACAGCTGATGTCTTCGATTTTGTGGTTTGCGATCTTTGATACATCGACCAATATTAATCAGAATGGAAAAACTCCCGATTGAACTAGAATTTAATTATGTTTCAACTACAATAAAAAAAGTATCTCCAAAATAAAATATATTGAGTAAAGTCATAAATAATATTCATCTACATAATTCAGAAGTACAATAAGTTCTTCTGAATCCATTTTATCGGTTATACGGAACCTAAACTCAACTGTTTTCTGATTTAATTCGAATCAATAAAATCTACATGCATTATTTACCCTAAAATATTTTCATAAGCAGCCGATGCATTTTTAACAAATATTATAATATTTCATTGATACACATAAAAATAATTTAAAAAGTAAATAACTATCATTGCCAGTAAAAAATAGTTTCGGTTTTTTAGAGTACAACATTTGTATACATATGTGAAATAATTACTTCAGGTTTTGACCGATAGAGTGAAACACTATCCCATAAACGGCGAATAATGAAAATACATGCACATCCAATCAAGATGGCCGCCGAATTATGTCGATGCGGATCGGGGAAAGTGGTTTTCGTTTGAAAATCTGTCAAATTTACCGAGCTTTCCTAAAGTTTTGTGATTATTAGTTTTTATATTATCATTATTAGGCTGTGACCTGTGTCGATTCTGAGGCAGTGATAGTGAAAAGTGTCCAATCAATGGGAATATTGTGAGATCCGAATAGACAACCTACGGAATGGCATTTGCCAAGTCTAATCTGAGATAAGAATTTTGTGCGTTATGAAGTGATATTCAGTGTGTTTCTTGTGAAATGCTGTTCAACGCATGATATTACATTCATAGATGTGAGTATTTTTTGCGTATGACGTATCGAGAGCGCTCACTAGCAATTAATCTAAAAGCTGGGAACCTCTGGTATTTCGTCACGATTGGAAATGCTAACCCATTTATTTGCAATCTGTTTATGTATTTCTCCAAGTATACAGGCAGGCATATGAGCCATACACATAAACCATCAGAAATCTTGCCTGGATGTTTTATATTCGAGTATATGCAATGGTGTCGAAGTGATTAGCTTAAATAAACAACGTCGCTGTTGGTTTCAATCCGATGTCGTAGCGCACAGACGTTTAGTTCGTTCAGTCTTGCCTGCCTTATGTAAACAGTTTTTTTACTCTGATGATAAAAAAATATGGGCCTTGCCAAAATATGAGAGAAGTCGATTCAGTTTCACCCCAATTTGATTTGACATTTGCTCTTTGACACGACACCCAATCGATTGCACATCCATCATTGCAGTGAAGTAATTTTGTCTTAAAACATCTGATGCCGTTGCTCGCTAAGTCCAAAACGTTTCTTGTATCGCGAATGGTCCTTCCTGCATGAATTGTAAATTTTTGACACGGCCAATTGAACTTTTGGCGTTCCGTTTTTGAAATAAAGTACATTCACTGCAACGCCAGAGGATAAATCATAGATTTGTTTTACGTTCCTTCCATAAACAATAGACATACATGCCGCTAATTTATTGTTCATTTTGACGTACATGAGTGTAAAATATAAAACTCATTTCTCGACAGCTTCGGACAATAAAAGGTCACATAAAAATGAAATTTAATATCCTCGCTCAACTTCATAAAATATTTGATAATTAATTCTTAAAATGGGACACACCGACGTAGCTTAATGAATAAATGAACTTTTATAGTATACCGAGTAAACTAATACTTAACAGTATGTATTAATTTTTTGAGGAAATGTAAAACTTTAAGGTCATTATTATTGTATTTAGTACTGGAGATTAAGCTGATAGGGTAACTTCTTGATTGATTCTCCATTTCACCGAGTTTTATGGTGGTCCTGTGCTTATTCCGTGCTCGGTGGATACTCTTGGATGAAAGTATTAAATTGGACGACGACTTACATATCCAGCCCATATTATTTCGGTAGTTTTTCTGCTTCGTTATTGATTCCTTTCGTTACATTTTCGCATTATCCTATACACCTATTACACCTTTCCAGGCCACGTTTTGTTTTTTTTATAATTAAATGGATAAAGATGTATTTAAAATACAACATCTCTACCGTGAGATGTACTCGTATATGCTTACTATTCGGAATCAATGGTGATCCATTTATGAGTCTGTACCATTAAGAATGCAATATTGCTTAGTGTAGCCAAATGTTCTAATTGTTTGCTAATAGTCCATTCAAAAAATACATGCGTTTACTATCACTGGTTATATTGCATCTTTGTCGATGCACTTTCACTGTCACTGTTAATTATATAATTTGAGAAAATTTCCGTAATAGTTTTTTTTCCCATTTATATTTCAACGAGGACTGGTTTAATATAACGTGTATTTTATGTCGATACATACAAATATGTCTGTTTGTACATTATAATTGTAAAAACATCTTGATAAGTTGAAAAGTATTTTTAATCTGGAATGCTTGAATAAATACGACGAGTACTGAATATCATGTAGAATTAATACATGATTTGATATGTGGGATGTTTCGCTGAGTCAGACAAGCTGAGGTATGTATTGTAAACTTCAAAATTGTTATCATGTCATATAAGAGGAAATGAAATATCTATTATTGTAAGTATTTACGGTTCCGGGAAGATTAAATGCCAGGATTCTGGCACCACCATAGTTAAATTTAAGAAACGATAATAATTTGATTACCATCAGGTAACATATTTTATTTTCGAAAGTTACGTTATGATTTTTACGGATATGCACATGGATCGTATTCTGAAACCAATTTAGAAATCTAATGTTTGTAATATTTTTGACGTTAAAGGCGGTTGGCGGTTTTGTGATAATTATATATATATATTACTTTACAGCATGTAAGTGGAAGAAAAATCCAGAATTTATTATTTGTATTTAAATGCAAGACGTTATTTGAGCGATTGACAATACATACAACGATATGAATATAAAGCACATAGGGCGTAGATGATTAAATAACTATTATATATTCAAGAATCTAGTTCCATATGGACATTAATCGGTAGTATCTGCATAATGTAATAAGTGTGTATCTAAAACCACAATGTTTACAGCGGTATACAAGCTTACTATTATAGATACCTAGATAGGTAAGCTAGGTACGTAGTAGATAAAAAAAGTGAAGTAGTTTACTGAACCACAGGAAGACGATAACGAATATTAATTTGGCAGTTAATTTGTGGTTAGAAATTTATACCCCAGTAGTGATTTCATTGGTTAAACACAAGTGGTGTACAAATCCGAGTTTCGAAAATATCAATAGAGGAAGTTCTATATATAAATATATACATATCGAATTTATTCTGGTATTTTAAAATTTAATATTGAATTATATATTTTTTTGAATTTGGAAATGTTCCATTCATGTGTATTTTACGTGTATAACAAGTAGATAGGTTGACAATCAAAGCCGGTGTATTTAAAATTTATGGTTACGTATGGTTAACTTAACCACGGGTCCTGAGATTCGTTAAAAGTGGTGTCACTTCCTCATTTACGGTTACTGTAAAAAATGTTATATGTAGGCACAAGCACTGTTCAGGTGATATATAACCATGAATTTGTACATTTTACAATGAGTAATTTACTCGTGAACTCGATTTTATGACATGAAATTGGTAGACCACGTGTAACGCATCCGTAATTAGCTACGCAATCCAGTATTTTGTGAAAGCGCCGTAGGAAGCAGATGAGTTCGACATCCAAGAGCTTGATGGCATCACCGATGCCGTGAAGACGGTTGATGTTATTAGTCTTTTACTTAAGTAGTCCGGGTCCACCCTGGATCGTGAGGCTAAGGGTAGTGATGAGGTATATCGGATCAGATTTGTCGCAGTGCTGTAAGGAGGCTTCGTGTTAATGGTCAAATATATGTAAATAAGAAAAGTCTTTAGGCAAAGGTATCGATTTTCAAAATTTAAAGAGCTCCCAGCGATAAAACGAGTCATTTAGAGCTATTATCTTGCCGTTAATTACTTGGTTATTTCCGTTTTTGGTTAGTTCTTCATTTGGAACCGGTAAGCACCAGTGGTGTCTAAATCGCCAGAAGTTTTACTTTAATTTCATTTTATTTCAACTAAGGAAGTACACATCGATATAAATGAAATACGAAGCCGGCATTCTTGCTCATTATCACCCGATTGTCAATATTTCTCACACTAAACAAACTCATATGCTTAGGTATTAAAAATAAAATTGCCAGCCCGCAAAGAATGAGGCTCAAATTGCTTTGTAAATATGCGGAATCATTGTCGGTTTAAATTAGTTTTTTTCAGTCTGGCAAGTGAAAAATGATGCGCCACGATTCCCCCTCTAAATTTCGTTATTATTTTATTACATGCCGTACGAAATACGTAAATGTATTTTTTAAACCAAAAATTGCCTCGCTAATGAGTTATCTATCACACACATGTATCACTCGTATTACGCGATTCTTTGATTCTTGGAAATAATCGCGTAACACAAAAGCGTGTTAAATGGATCGATTGACATGAACAACAGTAGAAATAGTTCCAGACACACATATAATAACCGACAGTTTATGAGCGTCTCTGGTAGACCTAAATTACTGCGATTGGATGAGGTATTCGAGAACGCAGTAAACTAGAAAAGAACTGCGCTGGAGACAAATGAATGGTGATGAATTCTTAAGGTTCATGATGGCTTGAAACGCCATTAGTGTTGTGTAAAAATGACTAAATATCTACTTGATTTTTTCCATTAGTTGATGGAGGTTTTAATAGTGATTTGACGATACTCATTCTCTGTATAGATCTTTGAAGCAAGTTTTACATTTCCTTAGTAAAATTCGCTTCTATTTACGTTAAAGTTTTTTGAATATGTATATAATTTAGAATTCATTAAATTGTTTTGTCGAAAGACTAAACTAATCTAATCAAATATCATAAGCTTGTTGGACAGTTTATGGCGAATCTGAGAATTCCTATAACCAAACAATGCTCCTTTATACTCACACTTTATTCAAGCGTCCTCCAGCTCTATAGCATTTAGCGACACTTCAAGTCGTCGGAACTCGATCGACTTGAATATGAAATGAGAGATACAAACATGTGAAGTATTCGTAATATTTAACCGAAATATGTCGTTTTGCCGTATCTCTTCTATTTTGCGATTATGAAAACTTGCATAGTCTTTCATCACAGAACTTTGTTGAATTACAGTATCCGGCTTTCTTTTATTGGTTGTCAAAATGCATGAGTTAGTACCAACTGACTGCTGCTTCTAGGAATTCCTTATGGAGTGGAGCTCCAGCTATTCTCGTTCGAATAGCAAGACTTTGAAAAGTGCTGTTTCTCGTTAGTTCACTCCTAAGTTACTAAAGATGTTAACGCTTGTACTATACTATCACTTACATTGATGTCGTTCGCCATTTCGAGAATGTCTTCATTGGTAGATCCGGATTGTGTGACCGGCGTCATTCATCCTCACTCGTTTAATTGACATTCAAATTCGACAGATTTTGCGTTACGGGGATCGATACCTGGAAAATCTTTTCTGGAAAAGAACACTCAGACGAGCCCGACTTATTCATTATAAAAGTTATGTTAGACCTTTTTTATACTTTGAATGTTACTTACTATCTTATTTATCTAATATATTAAAATATAACAAGCCATTGTATTGTTTTATGTCCCACAAGCGAGCTACCTTTATTGATAGGAACTAATTTTCTTCACATTCTTCTATCCTAGTGATGGTAAATGTGGTAAATGATGGTAAATATCGTGTTAAAATAAATCACAATTTAATGCATTTTCTAAAGGATATACGTAAGTACAAATAATGTTTGCCGTATATAAACACAATATAATATCTAAGACAAATTGTAATTATATTTATTAAACCTAGACATGGCATATAGTAAAAACATTAAAATTTAAATAATTAATATTTTCGACTGATGGTGCTTGATGGAAATTGATTTTAA
>JAGVSQ010012330.1:0-11706 GCA_022683975.1 Rhyacophila evoluta
TCGTGAAAAATAATCTGTCAAGACGTCTTCACATTGCGGAGATCCATATACTCATTCGGAGTGGATATCTTCACACTGTCTAGATTCATATGCTCCATGTTGGGAGCGAACATGCTATATAAATAAAAATTAGTGACAGATCATTAAACATTTTATAATTATTATATTCCCATTTTGATTAATGTCTTAGACCGAGACTACGAGAGATGCCATGACGGCGGCAGAGCAACAGCAACAGAGCGTCGGCAACATATTTGCAAAATAGCTATACATAGGTGAGTGAATTGTTGTATATTTTTTTGCAATAGGATCCTACTAATACTCTCTTTTTCTAATTATCAAATTCTTTCATTAAATGAAAAAAATATATGTTAGAGTATTCTTCTTCTTCCATTTCCACTCTTTATGTTAGGCGTACGGACACCACATGCTACTTTCAAGAATATGTCTTAAAAAATAAAAATAAAAAAATACTATGAAATTTGTAAAAATTGATATTTATTTTATACCATATACTGTAAGCATACCAAGTAGGGGATATAGCCTCAGGTTTAATAATAAAAAAATAATATTAAAGCAAATCGTGCAAGCTTCATACATTATTAATTAACGGATAATAAACCGGCATAAAGTTAACAAAAAAGTTGAAATTTACATATTTTTTTCATTCCCCTGTAGCAAATGAATTTTATACGCACAACGAATGCTGACTGTTTATATTTGCAAGGTCTATTAATACAATACGAAGACTTAAAATGTCACTTTTTTGTAACGTTTAAAATTCCATTGCCTTTTTTTTGTATAACTTCAGTATATTTGCGATTTTTTTATACCGTCTTGCATAAATACACAAATCTGATAAAGGAAGTATACATTTTTTATACCATGCTCGCACCCAACGTGGATCATATTTACATATTTACAAGCTATCCTTTTTTCAAACTTAATATCTAAGTTTAGACACTAATTCAGCATTTTCAGCTTATAACGTTCTAATGGATCGTGTATTAAGTTCATTATGGTATGAAAACTATTTTAAAAAATTGAGGGTTACTTCTTTTTTTCTTTCCACAGTCGAATTTAATTTTTTTTATAAATAACCGCGTAGCAAGAAATGAAATAAATAAGTGAGTTTTAGAAACTGATCAGTTTTAGCTGATCATATGTAATAAATAAATTTAATTTGCATAATGCCAGCGCTCAGATAGCAGAGCGACGGCAACAGAGCGTTGGCGACAGAGATACAAAATAGTTATAAATAGGTGAATGAGCAAGTGAGCGAGTTTGGCAACGTGACAAAATATTGTCTACACATTAACTGGACCAAACTCAAACTATTAATTTCTACGAAAATGTCATTTAAGAAGAACCAATAAAATTGATGTGCTGGAAGACCCTTTTCCTGGTCGTAAATTTTGCAGGCTATCATTTTTTCCAACTTAAAAGCTTAATTTAGATAAAAATTATCCAACTTTGAAGCACATTAAGACGAAAACTGGGGTTTTATTTTCTTAAATAAAATTGATTTAATAAATTATTTTCGTAAAATCCACCAGGTGGCAGGCCTTTTTACTGGTTGCTAATTTCACATGCCATTCTTTTTCAAATTTAAAAGCTTGGTTTAGACACTAATTCGGCATTTTCAGCTTTATCTTTTTGATAAAACGTATAGTAAGTTGTATACATTAGGATTTACAAAAACAAGTTATTTGAAAATTTTGAGGTTACTTCATTTTTCTTCTTTACGTCAATATATAAATGAAAATATGTATGCTATTTTTATATAAAATCATCCTTTACTAGAATAAATAGGAGTGCCTCAGAAGTGACGGGGTTTTTAAGTTTTTCACATTAGAAAAATCCTCCCTTGTATGTTTAGTTAATAAGGCTGTTACGTGAGTAAGAATGTTTGATGTCAGTACATTAATCACGGGTACAAGAGGTCGAAACGTTTCTTAGGAAACCTTTACTCTTAATACATGGCGCAAAGAAAAAAGGAAATAAAAACTGTGAAGCCATGAATTTTCCTACAAACATCAGATCAATTAAGTCTGATAAAGGCATGCCTAAGAATAAGACGCAACTGAAGCTACAGTGGTATCTTGAAGAATCCATTAGGAATATTCGGGATTCTTACTTTCCCTTCAACCGCCTGATGCGTATCCACACTAGTTATGCTGGCATATATCGTGACGTAAAGAATATGGTGCGCTATTCAAAGTGCCACAAATTTCTCAGGAGCAGCTTCCCAAGGCTATGATAGGCGTGCACTACTTTTACCTATTTTAACTAATTATGTTATTAACTATTAATAAATAGCCTTGGATACGGATGTCTCAGGAGAGTCTGGTTCTTGATTGTCTCTTCTTCTGATCAGTGGGATTCCGGCGACCTGGACGTTTGTTGGGTACTATCCATATGATGTAATCAACGAAACTAAAGAGTGATGGTCCTGGAAGGACGCGAGGCAGCTAGTGGGTGACAGATAATGCTGGAGACGTCATGTGGTGGCCATATGTTACGCATAGGGAGCGGATATGGCAGACAGAGAGCCTTGATGAGACGAGACTTTTTCACTCGCCGTAACATTTCACATTTTTTTAAAAGCTAGAAAATTATTCTTCGTAAAAGCCAAGCCGCAGTGGCCGAATTGTCCGGCAAATGGTTAAACACACTTGAGAAGCTCTTCATTTTTAAATGTCATACGCAAATACTGTCAGAAGATGTGATTGCATCCTGGAATTTACCATATAAGCAAGTAGAAGATTCTATTATATATAAGATCAAGCTGACAGAGTTTGGAAGTGACCACTGTGACCGGTTAATAGCTGGGAAGTCTAATGATCTGGAGCTAATTTGGCTATCTCCATGTACTATCTTAGGCTTGAAAAGAATGAATATGTTTGTCTATCCTTAGTAGAGGCGCTCCACCACTTCTGCCAAATATATATCGTAGTGTAGTATGCTTACAAGCATCAAGTGCTATACTTGCTTTCACCATGAAAAATAAATATAAATGTAGCATACCATCCAAAATCGTCGTTATCATTAGAACTCTACATTAAGATAGTAAATATTGTGTAAGAACTGGTGATACAAATACTGAATGTTTCAACACTCGGTTGTTATCACCAGATGCCTGCGTGGAAATAGTAGATACTGTATAAGAATTGGCGGCACAAATATCGAATGTTTTGCAGTCTCGAATGGAAATAGGCAAGGGTGGATTCTTGTTCCGTTTCTATTTATAATCGTCATTGATTTGATTCGAAAGTAAATTCCATTAGACTGACCCATGATATGGCTCTTGCTTTGAAATGGGGCCTTGAGTGTCGACTGTAGAAAGAAAAAAAGAAGTAACCCTCAACTTTTCAAAATAACTTTTGTTCGATAATCAGAATGTATACAACTTAGTACTTGTTCTATCAAAAGGATACAAGCTGATAATGTCATTACTCTCTAAATTAAGCTTATTAGTTCAAAAAAAGAATGGCCGATGAAATTAACGATCGGGAAAAAGGACTCGCCTAATCAATTTTACTGATTTTTCTTAAATAGCTTATCAAATGAATATCATTAAATACCAGTTTTAGTCTTCGTGTTCTTCAAGGTTGTGCCTATGTACTGTTTTGACTTTGGCTCAAATCATTAAATAAACATTTTTTGAGCCTCCTGTAAATTTTCTTATGTGTGGGTAACCTCCTTTTTCTTTTCCACAGCCGACATAATCACGATGCTCTTTTCCTCGATAAATTTATTATGAATATGGACTTTATTATGAAGATATATGGATAACAGGCTGTTAGAATTTTGCCTTGCCATTAGGTTACAAGTAAATGAGAAAAGATTTATAATATATTATATGCAACTGGGTGAACTCAAAGTTAAAAATTTTTACTTAACCAAAAGCCATACAGCTTATTTTTTAAGAGATTTTGTTGTCAGCCGATTGTTGAATCGTTTTTTTTGATTTTTAAAATTCAGCAGCTGTAAAAATCGTGCCCGTAATTCATGACCCAGAATCGCGTACGCTCATTTCTCGGCTATAAGGCAGACATTACCGTGACCTACAACTATCATTTATATATTTCTAGAGTAAAAATCTAGTAGATCTATAGCGGATATAGTAAAAAAACATTAAAGAAATAGGCAAACGTTTGAGAACAGCTGAAATACGTGGTAAACATCTTCCTGTCCTAGTAGAACGATTACCGTAATGCGGAGAATATCAATCTTTGGGCCGCGTGTTCATTAAGGGGAGCATGTACGGTGGTTTTATATTTCCACAAAAGAACAATAAAAATACAATGGAATCCCATTTATACATTTTTTTAAAGAGATTTTCATTAGCAAACGAATGAGAAAGGACAATGATTTTGGTTTAAGTGCCAGCTGGGCTATTTGGAGATTAATTTTCAAAGTTTTATTCCGTGTTATTTTTATTAGAAATACAAATGTATAATGCTTACCTCAAAATACTAGAATTTAACAGGTATATATCAGTTATGTGTATACATTTTACTTAAATTATTAAACCTTTGGCTGCTAAGTAACGTTGTATCGTTTTTGTAATAACAGCGAGGCACGCTAAAAACGACCATTTTGCAAAAGTTATTGTGAATTATTTGGGGATAAACTTTTCAACTGCTATATGGCAGTGAATTGTGGTGTATAAAAAAGGCTTAGCATACATGTATAATGAGCTAGTAAATGTGTCCTCCATCGACCCACCTTGTCATTATACCTAGTTTTAATGAGATGTGTTCCAAAAGTCTAATATCAAGAAGCGATTTACTTATTTGACGGATTATTTTTGGGAGTGAATATAAAAAGCCAAATGTCGTGTGTTCAATGCATGCATTCTGTCAGTGCTGCTCTACGGTTGCAAAACGTGGTTCTCAACAAAAGCCCAAAGCAACCATATTCTGAGCTTTGAGAACAAATGCCTGAGGAGGATTCTAGGGTTAAGGTAGTATGATATCATTTGAAACGGGAGATAAGAGAATGGAACATGTAGCCACTAATTATTGACAAAGTGAAACTGTGACGATGGACCTGGCTTAGCCATATAATGCAGACGCCTCAGGGGACTCTGAATTCTTTGAGCCAACAAGTTCTCGAAGTCGCAGAAGGCTGCTAAATACTATACACAACATGTATTCGGCGGAGTTACGGGATCTAAGTATACCCGGAAGAGTGCAAGAATACTGGCGGGTGACAGGGATCGGAGGAAGGACATGGTACCCATATGATTTACTTAGGGAGCGGTTATGGAAGAAGAAGAAAAAGAAATATACATTAGATAAGACCACGTACTGAAGTGTACTGAGATTGAATACAATTAAAATGAAACACAAAGACTTATTTGGTAAGCATTATATGAAGAGATCATTACGCTAACTTTATGACCTCGTATAGTAAGTTTTGAAAATAGAAGCCTGTGTTGAATACTTAGATGAAGTGAGATGGTCTGACTTCGTAAGAAGCTCGGGGATGAGAAAGCGGGCAGGTCAGCCCTTTGTCACGTTGAAAGTCATACATGGGTGCTGGAACTGGCTGGATCACGTCTTGCAGATACTTTCGGCAAGCCTTAATCCTGTTCATCTCTCATTCAATCGATGTCATTCCGGCGACTAAAAATGATGGAAAGGATACCATCCACTGGTGTATTCAGTAAAATTAAAAGATGTTGCGATAACACGAGAGGATGCAAAGTAATTGGAAGATGATAGAACATTCTAGAGGTGTGGTCACTAACTGCTTTATATAAATAGTGGATGTAAAAAGTACAACGAATAAGAAAGGTACCTAATTTGGTATGTGAAAAATAATTTATGGCTGGGATTTTAAGATTTTGTAAAACGTCGTGGCCGCCAAAGGGTTAAGCTGGAAATGTAACCGTCATTAGTTCCGGAGCTTTTATTGTTTATTTGTAGCTTTCCTGAAAAACAAATGGACTTTAAAGTTTTGATAAATGCACACGTATATTTCAGAGTAACTAAAACTTTTATTTCGTGGTATTATCACTGTCGAGTAATTATGATACATAGACTTCTAAATCAAAATTATTATGGAAAAGTTGTTATACTCAGCGAAACTAAAGGATGCGGGGTATGACTTAGAAGGATAGTGAGTGACAAAGAAACCTGAGGACATAACGCGGTGGTCATATGCTTCACATTAGAAGCGGATAATGCAGAGATAACAGAATCATTCTGAAAGAAAGTCCCAATTCGATCATACGTATATTGACATGACATAGTTATATTAGGTTTCAAAGTTTCTAAAAATAGGTTGACACTTTTGATTGGTAAAAGTGCTTTTGGAGATTACAAAATCAAATAATTTCTAATTTACCACAGTGAAAATACTTTATGCGTGATTTTCGACATCGACATTAATTAGTGAGTTGATTATTAATGCAGACGTTTTTAACACTAAAATCCTTCACTGCTATCAATTTAACGAATATCATAAAATTAATCAAATTGGATATGCCGATTTGTAAATAATACTCGTCTATTTCCAAACAACGAATAAAATAAACTGAAAAGTTATCCCAAATTGGTAAGAGTGTATATTCTAAATTATTTAAGACTGGTAAACTTCCATATGTGAGATCACTGTTAGCGACCTGGATTTCACATTTCGGCATCTTCAGGCTATATTATATGTGGGGAGTCAGCGAACGTGGTATGTTATATGTTCTCACATATGGAAGTTTACCAGTTTTAAATGATTTAGAATTTAAAACCAATTTCCATCAAGCACCATCAGTTAAAAATATGAATTAAGAATATATATAACATTACCATATGTAGCGCTCCCATTTCGGAATCAAAGGAGCACTTGAGATCAAATTTTAACCGATAGAACTAATTTATATGCAATTTTTGTATTTTTGTGAACAGTTATATAAACAATCATCCGTTTCTTTACAAATCATAACAATTATATATAGAGCATAAGGGAATTTTTCAATGCTGAATTCAACTTTTTTATTTTCATTTATTTTCGTAACATTTTTTCTAGCCTAAAGGTATATTTTATAAAATTATTGTAATGACTTCCAAATATCATTGATGGATGTATCTTATATTCATATTAAAATAAATAGTAACGTTTTAATAAAAAAAAAAAAATAATGGGCTTATAAATAAAGTGAAAAGGCGCGCGGACGTAACATGTAAGTCCATTCTCTCCAAAGGGTCAATAATTGACGGTAGATAAAAACGTTTGTTTTAAATGATTATTTGCAAGACAAAATAGCAGTCTATATGAAACAAAATAAATTAAAATAAAAGCATTTTAAATGTAATAAACAATATTATTTTACTTATTGTAAAACAAATTAAATTTCGTTTGTTTTTATATTATAGTATAACAATTATACTCGCTTGTGTTTTAAAAAATACTAGACGTAAAGAGGTCTATGTGGTTGCTAAATAGGTCTCTTTGTAAGAGGACCTAACTTACAGAGGTCTTAATCATTTACCCTGAAGCATTTACGAGGTACTTTTATGCAGTGCCGGTAGACGTATATATTCTTCAAAATGTTAACTAAAAGACTTTGTGTTAGGTAGTGAGAGAGATGGTTTGGATCCGGCTAAAAGAAGTGATCTATCTGTTTGCTCATATTATATTTAATATTCATAAATTGCTGTTAATAATAATACGTAAACGATACTTAAATTGTGTAGATAAATTGGATGAATGTCTCAAAAACATACGTTTAAATTTGTGTCGTATTTTGAATTTTTAAAAATCCTTGTGGCATTTCAACCAAAAACCTCCGATACCAAAATATGAGTGCTTCTCTAGCAGTCACCTATAAAAAGATGTTGTACTAATCATGTGCTAAGCTATTAATTACTTGAGTGGTTGAGAAAAAGTGGTCGGTATGTTTTAACTCTCACTGCCCTGTGATGAGTAATAAGTGATTAATAATAATTTATATTTTGTTTTATATCTCCAAACATACTGATGGCAAAGTTTTCATAGTTTATTCCTCATAAAAAGCCCGTATACCGTGAAATAACAATGTTTTATAAGTCGAATAAGGAAAGAAAAAGGACATAACCCTGATTTTTTAAAAATATATTTTCTTCGATAATCAGGATGTAAACAATTATGCGCACATTTTATCAAACTATACATGCTGAAAATGCCGAATTGGTATCTAAATTTAGCTTTTAGGTTTGAAAAAAGATGGCTTATGAAATTTGCAAACAGGAAAAAGAGTTTTCACCTAATCAATTTTATTGGGTTTTCCTAAATAACCTATAATACCAAATAAAATATTGATCAATATCAACAGAAATCATTATTTTGTAATTAGTCTAGGACCTATATGGACGTGTTTGTATAAAATGATGTTAGTATGTGTTTAATGAGAAAGTAAAATACTCATTTGAATGATGTCATTACGTTTCGGTGGGGAAGAGAAGGAGTATTCAAAACGGCTTGATGTGGTCATCAACCAGATATCTGCTAAGACATGTCGACTCTTTCGTTTCATATATTTTATGTTGGTTGACTATTAATACGTCTTCTTTTTCTATATTTGCTCTCTAAGTGGAGTACATGGACACCACGTGCCACTTCCAAGAATCCTTGTCGCCTGTCAATATTTTCGCGTCTTTCGAGGCCATACTTGCATTTTGTAACTCCACCGAATACATTCATAGTATTCAGCACCTTTCCGAGACACCGATGACCGGTTGGCTTAAAGAATAGGCAGGTCAGGTTCAGATTCTCTTGAGGCTTCCACAATATGTGGACGAGCCAGATCCAGCGTTGTAGCTTTACCTTATCAGTGATAAGTAACTGCATGGTCCGTTCTTTTATATTCTCATTTCGTACGAAGTCATACCACTGTATGCCCAGAATCCGCCACAGGCACCTGTTTTCAATGCTCAAAATACGGTTGTTTTGGGCTTTTGTTGGATGCCACGCTTCACAACCGTAGAACAGCACTGACAGAATGCAAGCATTGAACAAGTGGCATTTAGTTTTTATCGTGTGCAGCTTTGAATCCTAGAAATTTCGTATGATTAATTAATACGTAGTAAAATGATATTTATAAAAAACAATTAATCTAGCAGATTTTGTATATTTTGAATTTAAAACATACTTTTTAAACTGAAGGTTGAGTATCTAGTCCCATATATGTTCCCATGGCAAAACGAGAGTAAGTTTATAAAAAACAAAAGAGACATCACTCGTCTTTTTGATTTATAGTAAAAAGTAATAATTGTACTATGGTCCTCCAGTAAAGAGAGCAAAATACTTCCTTTGTGAAATGGCTAGAACTGAAAATGCCATTATAGTTTTATTAATATGACTTGAGCTACAACGCGGTGGACGTTCTGTAAAGTAGAGACACTGAAACTTAATTATATTATACTAAAACAATAGTAAAAAATATATTTAAGTTAGATACTATATAATATAAATGTTCACAATACCACAGGTATTATTAAATTTAATAGTCATAGCACATTAAAGTGAGACCAGCTGGGAAATTTTAAACACATATGATGATAAATTTTACAATGAAAATTAATCGAAAACTCCGTCACAGATTTCAATATTAATTATTTTAGACATCAAATTCTTGTGCTGAGTTATTTTTGATTCATAATTTTACTTAATAAATACTGCTAAAATTGAATTTATTTAATATCGCATAAAGAAAGGCACGTATTAATAATTAACAACAGTAAAAGACATGCCATTTTTTTTTTAAATTGTGGATTGATTGCAAAATGTGTATTGCTAACATTTGAAGTGACTTGTATCAAAACTCATGAACTCCAAAATGAGTGCATACTGGAGATTATGAGTTTTGATACTAATACTCTCGTTTGTTCTATTTTTAATTTGTATTTATGTGATTCAAGTTTGGATCTTCTAGTTCCAACGCGTGCATACTAACCTCACCACTAAAAGATACTTAAAATTACAATAATAAATTCTTCATAATTCATTGGTAAAAACAGGCTAGTGAGTGAGTCAGTTGTTTGATCCATGTATCAGGTAAAATATGATCCTATGATGGAGAAATTTTAAGAGGAATTTCTAAGGCTTTTATACTTAGGCATATGGATACCACCCATGGCTTGAAATTCGGAGTGAATATCGTCGTCAACAGGAAAATATCTCCCACGTGTTAAACACGTAATAGTTCAGAAGGAACTATATACCGATTTTTAGAGTTGAGGGTTGTTTTTTTTAAACTACAAAAATATGGTTTGTAGTTTTAATTGCAAGAATGTATGTTAAAAAAAAACCTTAAAGCTTGGAGTATAGCCTAGTTGATAATTCGTATATAGATCTGGATTACATGGGATGTATTTCAAAATGACATTTTTTATATTACCACATAGGAGACGCAAAGAAATATTTTGAACTAAATAGCAGTAAAATCAAACATATGGGAGGTATTTTCATCGTTGATGTATAAATAATAAAAACCGATATGGAAAATATTAATAAATGCTTTTGTTAGGGGGAAAAAGCTTTTTTGAAAATAAAATTTAATATAAGGCATCGTAAAAGCTTTGTTATTTGATTTAAATTATAAACTGTAGAATGAAAGCATACTAAAATGCATTCTTGTAACGTAGTTCATACGAACAAAGCCTCCTTTGATCATAAATGTGATTAATTGCAGGATAGCGATTTTTTGTAAAAAGTCGTTTTGCATTGGGCGATCATGTTTTATTGCAATCGATGAATGCATCGCATAAATTCTTTTACTATTTTAACTCTCGCCTTACTATGTCAAAAGCTATAGTCCTGGACGTGATCTAATTCACTCTAACCTACAATACTATTGATGGGAGCAAGAATTAATTTTAATTGTCCAAAGTTTTAATTTTCATGAACCCTAATCTTCCAGTAACATACTTGCCTTACTGTCTATTTAGTTACGGTGATGGCTCCCGAGTGTCCAGTTGAAAAATTATGTTTAAATTCAAGTAATGCAAAATCTGCTAAATCAATTATTGTATCGAGCATTAAAGTCATTCTATTGTGTACTAAGAGTCAAATATAAAGTATGTGCATGAAATGAAAATATAACGGCGGAAACAGAAAAGCGACATTCCAAGTCAGATATCGTACGTAAACTAACCACTGCATTCAACCGCTCAGAATATTCCCACTCTTTACTTCTGAGACATAATGACATCATCTAAATAAAATATAGTCTATTAATGGTCCAATATTATGAAATTATTGTAAGAAAAGAACAAAATAACGGCGGAAACAGAGAGGTGACATTCCAAAGCAGATATTATTTATAAACTGAGCACTACATAAAATCGCTTAGAATTTCCTTTCTCTTAATATTAGGTTTTATTTACTTTGAATGCCATATATTAATATGCTAAATAAACAATGCGGGCTTAATTTCTCATCTGTCGCATTTAAGAAATCTAAAAATGCAGGATTGCATGTCTATTGAGTTGATTTGGCAAACAATTCTCGTGAAAATTAAGCTGTCAAGACGTTTTCACATTGCAAAGATCTATATAATCCAGTGGGTATTTTAACATTGTGTAGATGAACATGCTTCACTTTTAAAACAAACGTGGTGATTAAAAAAAAACAGGTTAAATTATGAGAATTGTCAGGTAAAATTATTCCAAAAATAATTAATATTTTCGACTGATGGTGCTTGATGGAAATTGATTTTAAATT
>JAGVSQ010012332.1:0-11705 GCA_022683975.1 Rhyacophila evoluta
AGATCCATATGCTCCAAGTTGGGAGCGAACATGGTATAAAAAAAAAAAAAAATACGTGTTGTCAATTTATAGCCATAGATTTATTGATTAATTTTTTTCTGTATTACTGTTATAGTCTTGTGTGTGTTTTAATATTATTTTTGTTATGAACGGGAGTATACGGATATTTACAGTGAATAGGCTTAATTAATATTATAATATAATAATATCTGTTATAATTAACAGATTGTTTTCAATATAAATGATAGTCAGTCACTCAGTATACATCAAGTCTTTAAATTAAACAATGATATCTACTTGCAGAATTTAAGCCGGCGACCTCAGTACACTTAAAATTGGACACTGAGGTAATAATATCATTTATTATTAAAGACATTTGAATAATATAGAAATCTAAAGTTATCTTTGAAATTATATACAAAATAAACATTGCTGACAGTAAAATATTAGTTTCCAAGCTATTTGAAAATTGTCAAGCAATAATGTTATTTTATAAACACTTTACGAAATTGAAAATTAATATTCTGTTTTGAATAATAAACAATAGTATTCGGTGAGAATTTACATTTAAATAATAAGTTCATGCATATTATATACAGCTATTTAATTCATGGAATTTTCAATGTAGAGGTGGATGATGTCAAAATAGAAATTTGCGGACTTAACCCCTGCTTGATTGAGGTCCAAAATTATCGCGTGGCCTCAACGCTGAAGCCATTGTTGGAACAGATCATTTGAATATAACATGACAATAGATATAACCATAGTTAACATAAAGCAAAAAACAATATACGATACAGTCTAGCTACTCTCATATCTTATCCTGAGTATTGATTTATCACAAACAAAAAGCAGGTGTTTTGTATAAATACATTACTTATATTGCTACATGGGTTAATTAGAAATATTAGCTGGAGTATTATATATAATTAAAATATCGATTTAGTAATTCTAGTGATGCAACTGTGGTGTAATTTCTAATTGCATTGCACTTCATAAGATGCTATCTAACTAATGGCAATGCCACAAGCGTGACGTGTGCTGTGGAACTCATTCCTGACTCTCAACTCTTAATGGATTAACGTTAGTATTTATTGACCCAATTTGAGTTATCTCGGTGAGCCAGTAAACAACCATGGGGGACTCGAATTCGTCAGCTGCGTAAAAGAAATAAAACATATGGAATGGAATATCAAAATGTTTGGATGTCGACCAAGTGTCATAAAAATTAATCTGTATTCAATTGTATAGATCAGTGCGCTCCATATTAAGAATAGGCATGGTCAAAATATATTTTTGTTTAAATAATATCATTACTCACTCACATGAGAGAACTCTGTTCTTAATTTGCTGCTGCATCCAATCGCTCTGTTGCTTACAATTTATAAGGACTGAACTTTATTTTTGCACGGTTTCAAAATAACACGGTGCTAAGCCCTCCATTTTATTTTAAATCCGCCCAGCCTGAAAAATTTAAAAGAACTATTACACAGTTTCTGGATATCTCAAGTGATGAAAGTGATGTCGTACCAAATGTGCGTAAACAGGTTCGTCAATTGTCTGATAGTGAATCTTGTGTTACGAGTTTTTAAAGTACTTTTTTAATAAAATTAAAATACCACAAACGATAATGAATTTTATTTTTGATATAAATTAATTTTTATATGAGAAAGTATTCATTATTATTTTTTATTTTAGTATACTTTTTTACACGGTATTGCGTGAAACGTATTCACCGTATAAAAAGAGAGACTGGCGTATATATTTATATAAATATAAGAAGAGATAATTATACATAAAAATAATAACACAAAGAATGGTGTATAAAACATATGAAAAAACACTAATTCATTTTTATATATTATAATAATATACAAATGGCATCGATACATGTATTTACAATTTGTCTAAAGTATAATATATCAGTCTTTATTTTAAAAAAGAAATAATTGTACGATTCTCACAAGCTTCACGTATAATGTAATATTTACATTTGTTGTATGAGAATTGTGTAAGACACATTGCGGTTGCGGCGCAGTATGAAACACGTGATGTTAAATGAGAATTGTAAATGACACATGCACTGCGGTCGTATTATTGTATTTCTGTATTTAGTTGTTTAGTTCCAAAAGGGTTATCGTGAAAATGGTAATGTTTAATAAGATATTTTAATATTATTAATATCACATGATTTCAATAATATTATACTACTGTTAATTATAGTCGTATGTATGACCTGGGAAACTAGTACGTGACAAAAAATGTCCAATGAGCTCTGGACTCATTTGAATGACGCTTACTATATGGTATCTTGGGACACATCAATGACATATACTCAAAATGGAGACAGAAACGATGACGAATAAGCTATATAATCGAATTAATCAATATGTTTTACGTTTTCTTTATATTAAAATTGAAATATCTCGTGAAAGGGAGAAAAACATAACGAAACTATAAATTATAGAAAAAAATCTCAATTATTGTTGAAAAGAATAAAAATGTTTTATACAATAGAATAATTGTGAAATATTAAGGGTAATTGAAAATGTAGGTACTAAGTGCTAGAGAAAATATATGAACCATGAATAACATTGTAATTAAGAGAACTCATAAATTTTGTTAATTAGCAACTGTAACTCGTGGCGTCCTCGATGGCTAAGAGGTTGGCATGTGCGCTTCATATCTGAGGAATGCGGATTCGATTTCCACATATGTTGGATTAAAGCATGGCAACCTAGAAGACGCCGAAGTTGCTGAATGCTGGTCCAAGCTGGGAAGATTCAAAATGAGTGACTGATATAGTCCTGAAGTTGCTACGTGGTGGTGATATGTATCATATTGGGAGCAAGAAAAACATGCCCAATTAGTACTTGTTTGAAGTATTTCAATTTGAATTATTTGTGATTAAAATGTTCTTTATAGTTAAGAATACGAAAACTCCCAGTTTCTCCGGTAATGAAGAGGTTAGCCCACGCACCTTGCATCCGTGCACCTTTGATTCCGACATCTGATGGATTTTTAAAAAATCCGAAATTATAGGACTGAATTATCAACGGATTAGGCAACTGTCCGATGGTCAATTCTCGTACAAAAATCTGTCAGGATATGTCTTCACTTTGCGAATACCCATATATGGACGTAGTTAAGCGGAACAAGTCCAAGCCACAAATTGAAATTTTCTATTTTATTGCATATAATGCTTTGAAAACATCAATACTTTAATATGACAAATACACCCTATCAGAAATATACACATAGAAAAAGAAATCGATATACGAAACCCGCATACCATATAATAAAATATATATAATATATAAAAAACGTCTATGTGGTTAGAACGTTTTCGGCTGTGAACTTTAAATATAAGGTTACTTAATTACAAATAAATTTTTCACCGTATCTATTTTAAATTATAATAATTATCATAATGCCACTTTCAAAGGTTTTTAAATAAATACACCCATATATCATTATATTGTATGATATCATTACATTGTTTTATATAATATATAAACAAAAAATACACCAAACATAATCAATCCTAAAATTTTATGGGAAAAAATATAATATTAATAAAAATCCAAACACAAAACGATCAAAATTTTAACTAGCAGAAGACGTCCATCCTATAAAACATTAAATAACTTTTAAATTAGTAGGTTTTTAAATAATCTAATAATCAGGAATGATGTAGTTTATGCCGTATAAGTGTTAAAAATTCGTATTACATTCTTAAAATTATAAAATTCGTAATAAATGTTAATTTGTTTCTTTTGTTCGTTACTATTGTATATGGCTTGGAGTCTTACAGTACATCCATATTATGTACTCATTTGTTCACATTGTGTGGATCTATAAGCTCAACTTTTATAGCAGACATGGTGAAAAAAGCTCGTATCTATATGAGACATTATTCATATCCAGTTATTTTATGCTGCCATATTTACAATACTGCAACGCGTGTTAAAGATATTAAATATTGCATTGGTTCTTTTTGTCTGGAAAGTTTACTAATAAAACGTATCTATAATGTTTGAGATAAGAATTGTAAATATAATAGTAGGTAATCAGCTTGGATTAGCTTGTTTGCATGTGATTATAATACCATTTGAAGATAACGATGAAAAATAAAAATATTGTTATCTTCAACATTATATATATCGTAATATCGATTTTAGAAAGAAAAAAGGAGGTAACGTTTAGTTTTTATCAAAATAGCTTATTTCGACAATCCCAATGTATACAATTAATATACGCTCTATAAAATGGATGTAAGCTGGAAACGCCGAATTGGTATCTAAATTTAGGCTTTATGTTTGAAAAAAAGATGGAATTTGAAATTTGCGTCCAAGAAATAGTACTTCTAATATTTATTGTTTTTTTTTTTAATAACTTATTAATTTAATATAATATTGGGTAAATGAAACACCCGAGTTTAGTCTGCATATACGTTAAGGTTGTGCCTATTTAATATTTTGACTTTGGCCTAAATATTTAATTAACTCTTTTTCGTACCACCAGTAAATTCTTTTTTGTGTGGGTTACGTCGTTTTTGTTTTGTACATTTAATATCGTCGTATTACTGGCCAAATACGTTAAAGTGAAAAAGTGAGTTTTGGGATAATCGAGTCTTCATGTTTTAGTCTCTCTGTTAAATACATTTTACGACAAATTTTTAAGGTATAGTTTATTATTTGATAGAAATTGTCGCAAAATGTATTTGACAAAGAGACTCAAACATTAAAACTCGACTATCTCAAAACTCACTTTTTTACTTTAACGTCTTTTGCCAGTAATAAGACGAGATATTATAATAGTTATTATTTTGTTCACTCCATCTGTTCAATGGATGAATTTCTACAGGATGAAGATTTATTTTGGCAAATAATTTTTATGAGAGTTTGTTGTATGGTGAAAGATCTACAATATATCTAGTATATAATTATTTAATTCTTAAATGTATTTTACACGTTGAATATATCACAAATTATTAGTTTAAAACATTCACAACGCTACATGTGGAATTTAAGTTTAAAGATTTTAAAAAATAAAAAAAACACAAGTAATAAAAAGAATATTGCAAAAGTAACAATTAACAAATGCAAGAATAAAGAGAGAATTTAGAAAATAGCAAAGGAAAGAAAAAAAAATCTACCATAAAAATTACACATATTATATTTTAAAAATGTGTACGACAGGGTTCACTCTCACTCAGCTGAAAAATATAAATAACCAAGATAATCTCGATAAACATAACCATTTCTCTCCACATTGGCATTACTTCTAGTATTTACCTCCGGAGTTAAGTTAATAAATTACATTTCGATATTGACCAGTTCAAAGTCTTATTTACAGAATATTTCCACTCTATGGGAGTAAAATAACTCCGCTCAAAGTGAACGTCAAAAATAAGAGCTTATATTTAATATACATACATAAAAAAAATAAGAAAGGCCATATATTTTATGACATTCCTTATATTATACTGTCATGTTTTAAGTAAAAAGGCCACTGGAAATAATAAACCAGGCATTAACTTCTAGACACAGTTTTATCAGACAGTAAGCAGTGTAAATAAAGTTATTTAAAAAGTTTTAACGCATTTGTTTTAAGCAGACAAAAAAGATAAGTAATTTAAATACGTTACATTTTTCGCGACAAAAAAATTAAGATGTTATGAAATTAATTAAACAAACAATGGACACAATTACTTAATATATAATGACCAACTTAATAGATATACGAAACTCTAAGGTGTTGAAATTCGCTAGAGTTCGGTCAGAGGTGGGTTCAGTGAAGAATTTGCATTAGTTTGGCCATGTCAGACTTGTCTGTTGGATACAGTTACATGGTCAGTTTCTTAGAATGATAATTGATTTATCTTCAAAAAGGTTGAAAGGGGTTAACCAAATAATAGATTTCTAAAAGGTATTCTCATCGAATTCTCTCAATATGTAGAATAGTTTGCTTTGTTTAATAGCATAAACGTACATAATATTTTACCACCAAACTAAACAAAAGAATTTATTTGAAATTATTCAAAAACGAGCTTATTATATGTAGCTTTTATAAGCTTTAAAAAGTATTGTATTTAGCGATTAAACTTGAAAGAACATAGTTATTTTTTAATCAATACGTACAGCCTTTTTTATGTATTGTTACGTCTGTTATTGAGACAAAAACTTCATAGATTTGTTCAACTTCATTCACTTCACCCAATAGCATTTCGATTTAACATTGGCTTAAAACAAGTCAAGCTATCTCAATGTGGCCTTATCAAATAGCCAATATATTCTAATAGCTGTCCTGAATACTAGTCAAGTCACAAGCAAACAAAAATTAAGAAATGCGCCATGCCTCAGCGGTTGCGGAGCACTGTTGAAAACAATGTTTTTCATCGGAAAATGCTAAATCGTACGATTGTAATATACAGCATTTGACTCAACATATAAGTTATTTATAAAACACATTAAATAACAAGTCAAACCTCAAACGAACGTCAAAGTAATTTGTTTTTGTAAACAAATAAATATATTGTGTTGATTTAAGCGAATGTTTATACACAATAAATCAAATGATAATTCACTGTAATTATAACAAAATATTG
Organism: Rhyacophila evoluta; assembly: GCA_022683975.1. Lineage (NCBI taxonomy): Eukaryota > Metazoa > Arthropoda > Insecta > Trichoptera > Rhyacophilidae > Rhyacophila > Rhyacophila evoluta. The sequence continues at coordinate 6,611 of JAGVSQ010012332.1, forward strand.
AATAAGAATTATGTATAATCGTATCTTTGATGTTGTAAGGCAATTAATATATTCGTGATTTAAAAATAATTGCCTGTTCAGTGTACCGAAATATTTTCTATGATTTAACGAGCTTCTTTACAGAATGATGCAGTTTGGAATAGTGTTTCAAAGTGGTTTATATGATTAGCTGACATTATTTAAAAAACCCTCTTCAGTTTTATTTATTTTACGTCTTGTTATAACAATTACTAATGCTAATGATAAACAGATCCTTTTATATGCCATTTAGATACCAAAGCCACAGTCTGCTAGCACTCGATCTAATTCCAGACTTGAATAGAGTTATCCTATACCAAAGGAACTATACCATCCTTGCGTACTAATGTGTCTTGCCTCTCGTAGACGCTGAATCTTAATAAACATGATTAAAGATGGCTGATCATAGTGATTTTTACTTCAAGTTTAAAGTAATACCGCTAAATATCAAACTTATAAATTACACTAAACACTTTCCTGAAAATTTTCCGCATAAAGATTAATATTTTGGTCTTTTGAGCCGAATACAAATTCACATTGTTCTTTATAAAGTTTTATTTTTAAAATGTCTGGGTTTTCGCAAAGCACCAGTAGATTAAACATGTCTCCAAACTCCATAAAAACATCTGTTTACTTAACAAAATAAAATGCTTCTGTAAAGACTTATAAATTCCGCTATCTAAATTTTACGTTATAGAATATAGGGCAAAATTATCGTTATCTATAGAAAATTGAGTACAATCTCCATGCGTTGCCATTACTACTATCATAAATGTTTGTTTTGTTTGAAAAAAAAATACAAATATTAATAATAATTATTTTATTAACTATTATGACGTTGTCCAGAAACAAATGAAGTTTTTTTTTAAAAATAAAACAATAAAGTTCCATTTTATTATTTATTAAAATTTTATGAAATGAATATTCACATCGATAAACATAATATTCTCCCATCTTTTCAAGCTTCCCAAGCTTCATAATAGAGCATATCATATGTGTATTTTTCATTTATTTTCAGCCAATGTGGAACAGATAGCTTCACAAGAGAAAGTTTATTGTAATATATTCCAATACTCATTATGTTCTGAGAAATTAATTCACAAACAAACCGCATTGTTAAGTCTAACTATTAATTCACATTCAATATTGTGTTTACCATAACCAAAATGCCGGTATACTGCACGTGTAGTAATGCAAAATATATTGGCCATAAACTCCATTGAAATGTTTGCATTCCGTGATTAAGCCCTCAGAATTTCTCAATGTATATTATAATTTCTTAAATAATTTGCGTATTCCAAATCTCAATCAAAACTGCAATAACAACTAATGATAAATTTCAACAATTCATTTGAAATTTGTTAACTTCAAAATGGATAATAATTAATTATAATCTAGGTTTTGCTTTAAGGTTACATTCAAAATACTACCTTATGTGTCTACAATCTACCCGCCCCGTCCTTACACCTGGTTTAAATCAGACGAATCCCGGAGTTCTGATATCGAGAAGCAATCTACAATATTTGAGGGAAACGTCGCGGGAGTAAATATAAATTAATCAAGTGTTAAGCCACGCACTCTAGTGTGCTGAAGATAAAATAAATAAAATGTAATTGAAAAAAAATGATGACTTATTTTAAAAATGTTACATATATAATACAATTTTCCCGGTGGATTCGATGTTAGAATAAGCGCCTCGCAAACCGGAGAATGCGGTTTGATTCCCGCACCTGGATGCAGGACTAGATGCCTATCGGGTTGAGTAATTGACTGTCTGAAAACCAATTTACGTAAAAAATGAATCTGTCAAGACATTGTGGAGATCCATATATTCCATTTTCGAAGCGGATACAATTATTTTTATAGAGTAGTAAACGATTACTAGAAAAATTTTCCATTTAAATTTTAACCATATCCACTATCAATGTTGAGTATGTAGATTGCCATGGTGTGAAGATTGTAACAAATTGACCAATATTTACAATTCAATATGATTATTTATATGATTTTAAGGTCGATAGTATACTCAAAACTATCGATAGGTATATTAACTTGAGAATTTTTTTTTATAGTAATTATTAAAAGTAATTTTATATGATGTTGCTTGGTAACGACTGATTTTCGTAACAAAAGCCGATCGATAATATTATTCATGATTATAATATCCATCTTCCACATCTTTCACGGTATTTTTAGTTAGAAATTTGTGCTATATTTCCAAATTATTTTTAATGAACTTATCGAGGTTATTTCATGTATGCAAAGTTATAAAAAATCAACTTAAATATCCATTATTTTACAGCCGCTATTACATGAGAATATTTACACCGCTCGAATGTGTTAACACGTATAATATTATTATGACGATTTATATGAGGAACGTAATGTGTTATAAAATATAATTTAATGACTATGTAATATAAACACGCGAGCGTTTTAGCACCTTTTAAATTCATTCTTTACTAAAATATTTGGTGAGAAATAATATTTATTTTCTTAAGTGCCTGAAACACATATTTAAGCTTAATAAACGTACTTCAAAAATTATCAATACACGTGTTGCTTATTATTAGTTAAATTTCGTATTACATGCATGAATACCGATAACAAACTAATTTAAGAAATTAATATTTAACTTCTAAAACTTCGTTTCTCAATAATTGTTAAATAAATATATTATTTCCCCGGTAGCCTAGACATTAGCGTATACGTCTCGTATGCAAGTTCGATTTCCATATCTGCTGGAAATAAAAAAAAAAATGAAAATAAAGGACTGGATGCCTATTGGATTGGGCAAATGTTTGACAATATATTCTCGTGAAAAATATTCTGTCAAAATATGTCTTCACATTTCGAAGATCTATATATTACACCACTTTCGGAACAAACATGGCGGAAAGATAACATGAAATTATTTATTTTCTCCCAGTGGTCGAATGAGAAAAGTTTTCTGTTTCCGGTGGTTGCGGGTTTTAATTCGATGGCTGACATTTTTTCATGAATATCACTAAAATTTTCAACCTAGTGAAAATTCAGTTCTTTGAAAAGAAACTTTGATTTTTTTTTGAAATTCATAAAAAATAAGCTCTATTATATCGATGGCCATCCGTTGACAAAACGTATCATACATTTGTTAAATTATTCAGGAGAGGAAAGAAATCTTAAAAAAGTAAGTATCAGTGAAGAGAATGAAATACAGATTTTTTAACTAAAATAAATATTACTTCGCTGCAAAGTGTATTTTTTTACTTCGCAATATTTATTTTATGTGAGGTTTTTGGTCTTGTCTTTTGTCTCCCCGGTAGCGTAGCTGGCAGCGTGCGTGCCTAGCAATCCGGGGAATGCGGGTTCGAATCCCCATCTGTCGGATTTTTAAAAATTCGAAAATGCAGGACTGGTTTCCCATTGGGTTGAGTAATTGTTTGACAAACAATTCTTTTAAAAAATAATCTGTCAAGTTGTCTTCACATTGCGAAGATTCATATACTCCTTTTTCGGAGTGGATACATTCACAGTGTGTAGAACCATATTCTCTACGTTGGGAGCGAACATGGTAAAAAAAATAAAAATAAACTAAAAAAATATTTAACATATTCAAAAATGTCTTCGTATAATTTCAGGTAATGCAGACGTCCTGGTCGTACTTTACATTGATGAGAAGCACAAAAGAAAACTAGGAAACACATTTTGTACTAAATATTTAAAATAGTACAGTATACAATATTATAAAAAAAAAATTTTTAAGTATGAGTATCAGGAAAAATAATAAATGTCCTAGATTTTTAGTCTTAAGCTGTACTGCAGTGACATAAAGAAAATAAGTCCCACAGGGCCGGACATACTGATATCAGAATGCTCTGTAGGCTTGACACCTCTGCAGTTTTACAACCATGCAATCTTGGATAAAATCACAACTTTTGCGTAATCGCTATACACGTAAAATTTTAAATTATTTATACCATCCAAATGTATAGATACATGACAAATCAAATACATGACATATATTAAAAACACGACATACATGATGCAATATAAAAATCCGAAAAAACATGACCAGTTGCCAATTAATACCGAACACATACTACAAATACGACACACATTCCACGTATTATATACATACACACATTTTTCATTTAAAATACATTAAAAAAATTATACACTTGACGCATACTAAATACATGACATAATGTAAGAATCCTAAAGTGCATAAATGGATACCAATTGGATTAAGTAAATGTCCTTAAAGGAATTCTCGTGAAAAATAATTTATCCACGCATTAAATGCATGATATAAGTAATACATGACACACATTTATTATATGTGTGATGTATATATTATATCTCACACATTAAAACATGCTAATAACATAATTATTTATTGAATGTATTATGAGCTGCATACAATGCTGGAGTATTTTAAATAAACATTTTCCATTGTAAAACTTAGAACTTTTCTTTCAAATTACATCTATTGTATAAATTTTTCAGTGTACGCTATGAGCAATTTTATTTTTATACTAGCAGTTACATACGTATAATTTAAAGTGTACGCTACAATAAATTCAAAACAAATTGAAATATACACCTAGTCTGCTTGAATACGTAAATTTTCAAAATACATGGCCTTTCACGTGGAATATATTAGTTACAATAGAGTACAAAGAAAAAAACAAATAAAAAAGTAATTTAGACTAAATAGTAATTTTTCGTTTTTCTACAAGCCACATAATTTTTAATATAAATTGGTTGTGGTGATGGCTTTTTTAATTCATTATTACTTCACTGTGCTGCAAAATACATCCCGAAGCAAACTTTACTAGAAATAATTGGCACTCGTACTAGGTTTGTCGATAACCATGGAAAAACTTTTCTATTCATAAATCGGATTACGACACAAAGTTTTATACCGCTGATGTGTATACCTCCTTTTCCAAAACATGCAAACATAGCTCTTTTAAAATCAACTGTTATTTTTAAATAAATATATTTTTATTAATAATAACATATTCAGCCAAATAATTGAATCACCAAGTTGCTAAACCCGCTCTGGAGGGTTTTTTGAGTTTTGAGTAAATCA
>JAGVSQ010012333.1:0-11705 GCA_022683975.1 Rhyacophila evoluta
TTTGTATACTACAATATAAAACAGAAAATACAAAATACATATTTGTGTCTGTCTGTCACAACAACAACAATTTTAATTGCTATTTCTAGGTCAACTGATTTACTAATATATATTTTATGTTAAGAATTCTTGTGACAAATAAGCTGCCAAGACGTCTTGACATTGAGAAGATCCATATGCTCCACTTTCGGAGTGGATATCTTCACACTGTGTAGACCCACATGGTCTAAATCGGTATCGAACATGCTATAAAAAATATGATTTATTAAAACTAAAGAAGTCATTTGTGTTCTATCACAATAATTATAAGCTATTTCTTTTAATTCAAAGATTTCTCATGTAACATTTTTTTGTGTTACAATGACGATGTATTCTGTAATGAGAATTGTCAATGGTAAAGAGTTGTCCTAGTCATACTGTACCCAGCACAGTGATCATAGTAATCAAAATCTATTTTGCGAATTCCAAGGCAAGAAGCTACAAATAATAATAGGGTTACTATGAGTTAGATAGTATTATTATTAATAATAACTTCTAAGGTCAATAATTCCAGCAATCATTTTTATGATCATTCTCTAGAGACCGTCTCAATATCATATTTTTTGCCATATGATAATTCATTCGTAGAAGTTTTACAATGTCCTATAAATATGAAATAATGTATATTTTATATTACTGAGTACTTATTTAAAGGTTTTTATATGAGTTGCACTGCAATAATTTTATAATATATAGATCTCCACAGTGCAAAGATTTACTTTGTTAGATTATTTCTCACGATCGGTTGACAGTACAGATTGTGGTCAGTAATTTTGATTTTTTTTCTCGAGAAATTGTTCATGAGAATCTCTAGAATTACGTTTTTTACGTATGTAATATATTGGAGATTAAGCGTTGTCAAATTGATTTCATAAAAGAATATTATGCAATAGTATTAAGCATGATAAAACCGTCGTCGATACAATTATGTATCTTATTAAAAAGATACCTTTTGCTATGCGGTTTCACGTGTATTATTTGTGATTCATTTATTTAAGACTTGTTTTTTACTACTTCAGCATTTAATTTAAAGTGAATGTTCGATATTCCAATTAAATTTTGAAAATTCTCAAGATTTCCCGAGAATATTAAGTACATGAAATTCCCTAACTCTCGAGATTTTCAAATTTGCTGAAAAAGAGATTTCTCAATCGAGAATTTTAAAAAGTTGATGATTTAAAATCACTAATTGACAACCAATATTACAACCCATTGGGCATGGATATCCTGTATCTGAATACAAGTTAAGAAACTTGTTAACATTGTATATAGCTGCGGGACGCAAACTGATAACCTTTAGTTTTGTGGGCGTCAGAAGAATGATAGGTTGGTTATTTACTTGACTAACCATGTGACAAAATTAAAACTCATAAAATATTGGAAAACATGCCCAAAAAAAACTATTCTAGGTTGTAAGTAGATATAGATAGATTAGACATTGTCTGCATTAGTTACAGGTGAAAAATAATAGAGACAATTAATGTAGATAAGAAAGAGACTTAATGAAACAGGTTATGTTGACAACCAGCAAATAAAAATATTAATTTATATTTACCATACATTTTATCTTTTTCATATACACTCTTTATACGGAAACCACCAATTTATAGCCACCTAGTGGTACATTCTATGTCACCTGCCAGTCGCTTTGCGTTCTTCCAAGTTATGCAAGTATCCCTTAAATTCCACTAAGTATATCTTGTGAAAAGTACCCGAAAATATTCCAGGACATAGATCTAGGCTCTCCGGAGGGGTCTGCAGTGTATAACCTCAGCTGATTCCAGCGCCGCTGCATGATTTTTTAACATAATTAGTGATCATTCTTCATCCGCATTACGTGAGATTTTTTAATATTCATCTTCGTATAGATACAAAGTATAAACACTTCACAAATAATATCACCATAATTGAAAATAGTTCAACAATCACTTTATTTGAGTGATGAATCAATCGAAATCAGCATTCACGTGTTTTGTGGGTGTATAAAAATCCATGTATTAAATGTGCATTTATAAGCGGAAGACGAATTCAAAATGAATTGAGGACCAAACTAGTCCTAGTAAAAAATATCAGTTAAAACTCATCTTCACACTGTATGGTAGGGCATTGTAGTGAAAACGGTATTTTGAATTGTATGCTTGCGATAAATATTTACGTAAATTATTCTTATTACTACTACGAAATCTAAACAGTTGAAGCTTATTTAAAGCTGGTTAGATATGTTTTTATCAAAACGCGTAATCAAATCCAGCCACCGATTTAATTTGAAATCAGAATGTACATATGTAGATAATTTTGATCATATCCATAGAATGAAAAAATTACATGTTCAACGGGAGGTAATCAATTATTTTATGTTAACAATGACAGTGCAAATATAAATAATAATACATGCTGGGTGCCATAACAACAAATCTTTTCATAATAAGATAGAGAATAATGTGATTCTCAACATTCTCCAAGAGAATTTATAATTTAATACATATTTAACAATACAAGAACGTAATATTATTTTTGATTGATGATTTTAAAAAAAAAAATTTAGTTGCGATTGTAAGCCACAAACTTAATGAATGAATATTCATGTCTCAGACGACACAGTTTTTTTTTTCATTTCAATATGGGATTTTATAATCCGATATCCGGTTCCCAACAATTTACGAGCGCGTACTCTACTCCATAGTTCTTCTATACCTGCTTATCATGCATATTTACACCATATGGCGTATATCCCAGCCACTAGCTCATATTCCTGCATCATTCCGAGCAATATCAAATTTAATAACTCCGCCAAATTCATAGTATTTAGCAGGCTTTAAATGTGGTAAAATCTAATAAACTTTAAGAATAGACACACAAAGTTGAGATTATTTTGAGGCATCCGCAACACGTTTGCTGAACTGATTCCAGCATCACAGCCTCACTCTTGCAGTGATGAAACTATTCACCAATGAGTGTGATATCATCGCTTTAGGATTGGTTTGTCGAATAGACCAACTGTCAAAGAAAACGACAAATACTATTTAAATACATACAAAAAAATATTTTATATACTGTCTCCCTGGTAGTGTGGTTGGTAGCGTGCATGCCTAGTAATCCGAGGAATGCGGGTTCATTCCCCACCTTTCGGATTTTAAAAATCCGAAAAATGCATGACTGGATGTCCGTTGGGTGAAATATTTCTCTGACAAACAATTCTCGTAAAAAATAATCTGTCAAGACTTCTTCACATTGCGGAGATCCATATACTCATCTTTCGGGGTAGATATCGTCATACTTGATTTTTCCTCCACTACTCGCCACATCTCCATACACGTTATGCGGGCGTATACAGTGGCGCAACGAACGTGAGGAGCTCTTCATACGTGCCAGAAGTGTCCCAGGAGCAGCTTTCCATGACCTTGGTTGGCGTGCACTAGAGCGCGCGTGATTCCTATGTTTATTAGTTATCCCCGTTCATATTTAGCCTTATCGAGAAGAGACCTTCAACAACCTCAGATTTTCACACTGTGCAGATCAATATGCTCCAGGTTGGGATCAAACATGGTATAAAATATATATATTTATATTCATAAGGCCATATGATTGCTGTATTATATGAGAATAGATTTTAAAAAAGTAATATCAAATTATTTGAAAATACGTTTTGTTTTTCAAGCCACGCTCCGTGGATAGTTGATAAATTGATCCTAAAGCGACGATGTATAAGCCTTCAAGTGGATATCATCCGACAATATTAAGGCTAAAGATACAATAAGACGAAATTATGATCTCGATAATCGACTCAAACAAAAATTTGCAATTTTCAAATATTTCAGAACATAAAACCAATTCACATCAAGCAAATTATAATCGATCAAATATGTTACCTAAATTTAAATGAAAAAAACGTATGATCTCGAATAATGAAACTGCATTCATATAAGTACGAGATCGGAACGTGTATCGGCACATGACATTATCATATTTTGTGAGATTCCATCAAATGCATTTATAATAAAAAAAAAATAATAAAAACTACTAGCTGTTGACTAACACAAATACAGTATGACACAGATATTATACAACAGAGAACAAAAAATAAATATAAGCACGCTAACTGCTGTATAACTTAACCTCGGACATATCACGTAGGCACTGTGAAAACCAAATGTCTATGTGTGCGTTTGGTCATTGACAGAAAAACTCTTGCTAACTCATGACAGCCTGATACAAATAATCGCAGGTGAAACAATAATTACTTACTATTAAATCAGGCAATGTCAATATTTGTTTATAAGATACACATAAGTTATCGATATCGCAAGGTTAAGATTAAAATGATATAACTATTTGAAAGATATATACATATCTGTTTATAGAATTTTATTATCCACCCGTATTTTGACTTAGTCTAAGTTGTGTATATAATACATACAACTGGCTTCATTATCCGGATTTGTCTGAGATAGATTCAAAGTCATTCTTTCTTTAAACAAATGTTATTCATCCTGTTATTACAAATTTATTTAAATATTTGGTTTTATAAAATATTTTTAGTCTCTTCGTGACCATTGAAAATGATGAAAACTGATTTTTAACATTTTAAATTGAAAAAATGTTAAAATTTCAAGTTGCTATTTTTGATCGTTTAGGTGAAGTTATTGTGACAGATAGAAAGACTCATATGGTCTCTGTATTTTAATATACATATTAGATATTTAAAATTATTGTATATATATATCGATTTTAATATAACAGATATATTAATGAAGATATTAAAAATGAAGTTTACTGTGATAATTGTGGATATTATTCTAATAGAGTTTCTACATTTAAGCCCCACTCCACAAATATTAAAAATTTCACAGTCGATATATTTTATATATATATATATATATATAGAAAGAAAAAAGACATAATAATTACGTTTTTAAAAATGGCTTTTTTTCAATAATCACAATGTATACAACTTAAAAGACGTTCTATCAAAAGGATATAAGCTGCAAATGCCAAATTAGTATCTAAAGTTAGCTTTTAAGTCTGAAAAAAGGTGTCCTGTAAAAATTACGACCAGAAAAATTCTAAAATTAATGCCATACTGGGTAAATGAAACAACATTTTTATTCTTTGTGAACTTCGAAATTTTGTCTCTTAAATATTTTGACTGACCCGAAATCTAAATATTTTTTGTGCTTCCTGTAAAATTCGTTCTGTATTGGATACATCTTTTTTCTTTTTCACAGTCGATATAAATTCCACCAAAAGATGCTCAGATAGATGTATATATAGTACTGGAATTGTATCAAAGAGAGGTTTAATGCGATATATTGGGTACTCTAATATTTTCATAATCTATTTTTTATGTATTGATACTACATAAATTGAAAATGTTTCTAAGAAAAAAATATGTGAAACTAATTCGGAATAAAAATATGCATACTTCATATAATCATCATTGCAGGCGTAGTCACTGTTATTTGTAATATGATTAGGTTACGCAGAGTTATTTAATTGTTTACATCAAATATAAATGTTATGTCACAATGTAACGACATATAATAATCAAATGTGAGATATGTTATTAGGTGCCTATAAATAATTGATTGAAATTACAAATCTCACATTTATTTTTTATTAAATATTCAATTCATATGTCTTGTAACATGAATATACGGAAGTACTACTGTATATTGAAATATCAATCAATTTTCTCGCCTAATTTAAATCTGCCCATGTTAAAATGCAAAATAATTGAAAAATTGAATCAACTATTGACTTTTGTGTTAAAAAAAAATGGTTGCTTGACGAACGTGGACAATATGGTTTACGAAATGTAATATTATATTATAATGGCGTACAATTTTTAATGTGTCCATGTTGCGTTATTTCATATACACTTTATTGCAAATACATTGTAAAGGTTGGGTTACAAGTTTTTAATTAAATATAACATAAGCAAGTTGTGAAAAATAGCCCAGAACAAATAAGAAATATGTTTAAATTCAAAACCGTATTATTTTTCCTGGTTGTATATGATAACTTCCCGGTATCTGTAATGTTAGGTTAGATCAGAGTCTGCGAGTTCAACTCCTGCAATTGTTGAAATACACAGACATATTCACACTACGGAAAGTTATACACTCTGTATCTAGAGTAGACATCTTCGCCCAGTGTATATTTATATGTTCCACTATTGAAGTTAAGATGGTAAAAAAAAATATCATATATATCTCAGCTATTTGACACATAATAGATAATTTTTCAAGCTAATTTCTAAATATTTTCAAATTTCGTGTAGCTTAGCAAATTTAGCATCCAGCCATATATTTGTTATTAAATGTTTATATTTATATAGCTAGAAGGTAAAAATTCCCGGATATTTTTTATTCCCGGAAAACGGGAAATGTAAAATAAAATACGAAGGAATATTATTATGGTTAATGGAAGATTAATGATTCTTGAAAATAGCTCACTATATGCAGCTATGAGATTTAATCATGTAACCATGGATACCGAAGTGTATACACTGATTTGGCAAATAAGGTGATAATTAACGGTATTATATTTATAACAATATGTGAATTTAACATTGAAATATTATTGTAACTATTACGAAATAGGATTTTTATCACTTTATAAATAAATATTTTTTTAATCGACGAAAAATTCATTTTATATTTTGGGAAAATAATAAGATATAATGACTATTTTAGTATATTTTCAGAAAATAAAATTCATTAAAATAAACGATTTGGAAATAGATATTAGTGCAAAATAGACCTTGCATTCAAGTAACAGTCAAATCCTTCAAAAGTATTTCGGCAAACACCTTCAGTTTATTATATGAATAAAGATATATTCATAATATAATGCATATAAAATAGAATTTGCCCCCGTATTAAAATGGATTATTTCTTTCATAACGATTTGATTAAACCTTTGCGAACAAATTGAAATTAGGTTGCGTGGTTTTTTTTTTAATTGGGTGACCTCATTGCGATCTTAAAAGTAAAAATGTTACGGAGTCTTTGCCGGATTATGTTTTGACAATGAATAATATTATAGTTATAGCTTAATTATATATTACAAACTTTTACTTTCAGTTAACGGTTGCATTCAGTATTTAATGCGGGATTGATTGCCGGTGCAACTAATTTAAATGATATTAATCACACGATTAAAATTGAACAATATTGGTTGATTAAATTAGAATTTACTAGTTAGAAATTTTTACCAATAGTTATTTCAAATGTTCTATATTATCAATTTTTTTGCATCCTAGAGCTTGAATTGCTTAAGATTCGAGATTTAAAAGTTTATCAGAATATTCTTGATAAAGGTATTAAAAATGGAATATCTATCTGTATATTTAATTAAATTCTATAATTATTAATTATATCTCCCCAGTAGCGTAGTTGGTAGCGTCCGTGCTTAGCAATCCGGGGAATACGATTCCCTATCTGTCGGATTTTAAAATCTAAAAATGCAGAACGGGATGCACATTGGGTTAAGTAATTGTCTGAAAAACAATTCTCGTGAAAAAAGATAATCTGTTAAGACGTCTGCGCGTTGCGGAGATCCATATACTTCTCTTTCGGAGTGGATATCTTTACACTGTGTAGATCCAATGCTCCACGTTGGGGACGAACATGGTATACAAAATATATATATTAAAACTTATTGTTGTTCATTGTTTATATACTGGATTTTTTCGACAAATTCCGGAAAAAACGAGATAAAAGAAGTATGCTGTATTTACGGCTATTTTTAACATTCGGTGTTTTATTTTTGCTCTTCCATTTTCCATAATAATATTCCCGCTAATTCGATTTTAAAAAATTTAATGAAAAAATGTCCGGGTAATGTTGCCCTCTAAGTATATAGCTATTGTAAAAAAACCATAAACGTTTTTCCACATTACGCTTATTTATATCTATTCCAATTTGGATTGGACATCTTCTCGTTATGTGAATCTATATGCTCCACATTTGGAGTGGACGTGACAAAAATTTGGTAAATAGTAATCGCACCTTTTTTAGATATTTCAAGAAGAAAAACATCAAATATAAATACGAATATGTATAATATTTCTGTGTGTAATTATACGTCTCAACATGTTCAACGATTATGAATATATCATTAATTATACAGTAGCATAGGTTTTATGTTATTTGCTAATTGATAATTTAAAATATATTATGGAACATTATAACAAATCCAGGAACTTATATTCTCACTCCGGCATTATGGCACCTAGCATATATGTATACGCATTAACAGCAGATTATCGAGCTATTTCTAATTGGAAATATATATATATTATTATAAAATACTTGAACATGTTTGCCATTGACTTCTAAACATTTCCCAACAAAGTCTTGGTCTCAATACATTATTTTTCTTTGCCTCCATACTCAGTATGCAATTAAATTACATACTTCCGGCATTGCGAAAAAAATGCTTCTCAAACTGTTACTGTTACTCTATGACTCAAGGCTAGATATTTACTTTATGAACAGATTTAGTTAATCTGTGATTTTTGAGCCATTTTTTTCATCATTTGCTTATAAACATACGATTATTTGGAGAGGTTAATAGTTACCAATTATCACGCAGGTGTTTGGTTCAATTTGATACAAATATTTGGCAGGGCTGCTCCAACCATGAACTATATAGCCACATGGTAAACTAGACATTTTCAATATTCAGAAATGATATATTCTAGTCACATTTTTCGTCAGAATGATATAATTGCTCTGAAGAATCTTATTAATTTTAGGACTGACTTTGATGACAACGAATAGGGATCGAAGAGTTATTATCATCAGCAAATGACTCAGCAAGGCACAAAGCACAGAGTAATGGATGTATTTAACGGAAAAAGTCATAAACTATTCTGGGATAAAGCTTCATGCTACTAATTATTATAGTTATCAATAAAGAAGAGATTGAAAATGGTCGAAATGGCACACTCTTGGATCGATGAAAGAATGTAATAAAGGTATTTTTTTCACCGTATCCACTTCTAAAGTGGAATATATAGCTTTACATAGTGTGGAAATATCTACTCTGAAAGTGAAGTATATAGATTTCCGTATTGTGAAGATATGTCTTGACTGACTATTTTATACGAGAATTGTCCGTCAGACAATTGTTCTATCCAATAGGCATCCAGTCTTGTGTTTGCGGATTTTTTAAAATCCGATGGACCTGGGAATTGAATCCAATTTTTCCGAATCGCTAGGCATGCACGCTAACGTTTACGCTACCGGGAAGACGGAATAATATATCTGCTGTAAAACGTTTGAATACTTTTAGGAATGGCTTCGATATCTGGAGCGAGAGGAATTTTACGAATTATTAGCCTCAGCATGTGGAGCAACAACGTCAAATAGGAAGAGCAGGAAGTCATAGCGTATCCTAAAATGTAACGTCATAATAATGATGGCTATGGTAACTAATAAATAATAGAGCGAAGAAAGTCAAATGTTATCCTCTTGGATCTTTGGAAGAATGTAATCAAGCTCAATCGTTTATGACTTTCAATATCCTTGTATACGGTGAAGACAATGATGGCAGAAGAACGGTAAGGTCGTCAGCTATTCCAGTTATTGGTAAAATCAACTTGATATTAACCTGCTTGGAGCGGTGGACCACTTTTCGCTCTACAAGTAGGAACATTTCTTCTTCAGCGATGGTTTATTGCTCGTAGATTATTAAATTTTTTCATGCAATATTTGTGGACGTCGCTTGAAAGAGAAGAGTTCCTCTGGTTACTCATCTTGGCTTTATTAATGAAAGTAAGCATACAATTTACATGGTCCAATGGTGAGTTAAACAATACTGGACATTCGTCGCCAATATTGCAGGAACACGTAACTCGATATGTTGTTTGAGTCACTTTTTAAAGCTTAGTTTTATTTTTTTGAATTTTTCGTATCATTTGCATATATTTGTATAAACATTGTTCATAAATCGTGGAAAATATATATATTAAAGCGAAAATATGCCAATGATACAAGAGATTGCAAAAAATACAAATATGCATTACAAAGTGGCGACGAATTATTTTATCCATATGTTGGTCAGAGTAAATTACTTGAAAAAAAAAAAAAAAGTACTTGACAATGTTATCACAACTGAAATAACTATCAAAAAACAAAGCATCTAACATAATAAAATAATTGTAGTTTGTTGAAAAACGTAGAAACACTAAGTAAATGTTTGTTAACTAAATAACTTTGATTTTCCTTATTATAATTAATAACCAGCAATATGCGATGATACATATTATTATGTATCTTTTGAATGCATTGTTTTGTATTTCAGAACAATATTCGTATATTTAAAACACGATATCATAAAAAATATGTCTCATTTTTAGGAGATTACAGACGTTCAAGTTTGCATACACAATCATTTGTGTGTGACCATTATTTATTTTCCTGAAAACGGAAAATCTACTAATTTATGGTAATTCTGCGTGTATTTGATATAAACTATAAAACCGGCCATCTACCGACATAAAATGAAATAACAAATGAACCATTCATTGACGTGGGATGCTTCAATTATTATTATTGCTTAATATTAACTCGCTTGATTTGACCAACAAAATGCACTCCAGGTTTTGAAATTCAATAGTTTATATTACAAAACAAAATTAAAATAGTGGTACGTACAATTTCATTATTTAAAAAATGTTGGTAATAAAATATTAAACGATATGAAAATAATAATAAACTTTTTTAATAGATAATAAGCAACTCTAACTAATGTTAGAGAGACTAAAATCTTAACTGAATTCAAAGTCTTTTTTACTTCATTATTCTTCTTGTGAGGTCCGTAAAACGGAAACAATGAAATAACAGTGTGATTTATGATTGTCCATGCATACTTGCGCATGTTTGCATGAGCGTGTGTAGCTCCCTTCAGAGATAACATCACTTGATTGCAGTGTTATTTATGTACTAGTATAATATTATTAACAAGTATTATAATAATCATATGCAAACTTCAAAAAGATCTTGGTCATATTAAATTAATTTCATAATTCATTTTGATAATGCTTATGATAATGTATTTTTTACGTAGATATATTACTGGATATAAAACAATCGGTCAACAAGTTCTCGAATATATTAATTGGGTGATAAATATCGATACAAGGTATACTTTAACATGTGTAATAGATACCACTTTTAAGATACAAGCACTTTGGCTAGTAACCAAATTCATATGGTGTTTTTTTTTTACCGCATTGACGTTTTCAAAGTTTATTCTCGCAACACCAAATTGAGAAATGTCATTTAAAATTTTTCGCCTGTGCACGTTTGGTATTGCAATGAAATACGAGAAAAAAACTCAACATGCAGTTTGCCAATAGCGCGACATGTGTAAGTACACCAAAGTAAACAATTTCGCATTGCAGCAAGGCAATATAATAATATGTGTATCGTGGACGTAGTTTATTGAGAAATATTAAAATTTAACAGTTTAGTTGAGCAAAATATCCTTGATTAACCATGCTTTCAAAATATATTTGTGACTAACTTTGATATATTTTTTTACTACGCTCGCAGTGGAATATACACTTTCAACGTCGTTTATTTCTTTAGCTTTTATAACCTCTTTACGGTCACGCTGTAGAGCGACCACTCAGCAACACAGTGACGGTTACTTGA
>JAGVSQ010012334.1:0-11705 GCA_022683975.1 Rhyacophila evoluta
TACTCCCAGGACATTCCCGTCGAATAAAGTAGATTGCTTCTCGATATCAGAGCTCTGGGATATGCCTGATTAAGACCAGGATTAAGGACGGGGCGGGTAGATGGTGGGAACATTAAGTAGATCATATTAATAAAATTATTATTTTGATGAAACTTTTCGTAATTTTATCAAATCATATTGCTGCTATCGAATAGCTACAATAATATATTATTCATTATTCACGTGACCAGTATATCTATTAAGCGAATGAAGATATAACTTGATTTACGTATATTACAGAGATAATATTGATGATCGATACAGCTTAGATTATAGCGAGATACAAACGCAGTAAAATGTTATAGGATGATAAATAGTTTATATAATCATTGTATTATTATTCAATACAATTATAACTGTTAATTTAATTGGTAATTTGGAAATTCTTGTAAAATATTCAAGTCGATAGGCAACGGCTTTATGTTGTATTACGTATATATCTGCATAGATATTCGTGGCTAGGGCATCGTCATTAATTTTTCACCCCTTTCTGTCTGTCACCTCATTTTGAAATCATCCCTCAGCTCTTCTCGGCGTTCGGTTAATCTCCGACAAGTGCCTTTATGTCTAATGCCATTGTATATCTCCAGCAGATCAAATCAGAATAAAATGCTACCCCGTTTAGTTTATAAGTAACACTTATCTAATGCAGATTATTCCAAAAATAAATACGATTTATTAGAATGAAATAAATACTGTTGGATGAAAACATCTCGATGTATATTTACTCTTCGAATACAGAGCATATCTTCCAGTTTGGTTATTGGGTGACAAATATGATTCTCTTCCATTTTGATTAACATACAGACATTTCACGTATTATTTCAGTATATCGTATGTACATCTTTCCTATGATTGAGTATGAATCACTTTGCTCTCTTAATATCCGATCCCGTGAAATTTTTCATTATGATATGGTTATCATATCGTAGTATAAATTAGATTGATTTAAGCACTAAAACATTTACTTACATATTGATGTATCTATTATATATACCGTTTTTATGGTGACTAGACGGTAAATGCATACACTGAATTGTCGGAGGTTGTGAATTCAAAATCCCAAAGCTACATAGCATTTTTAAAAAGTTGCAGAACCTAATGGTTTGAGCGATTGGCTGATAGCCTCGTGAAACATAATTTATCACAAGTGTGAACATTTTGAAGATAAAATAGTTTTAAATATTATGGCCAGCGTGAGTGTGTCTTTTGGTGGGAATCAATAATAATATGACAAAAAAGATTTTTAGAAGCCAGTATATTGTTGAAATTTTAGGAGGTGATTTGCTTGCGTTACGCCACTGTATACATCCACATGATAAATGTAAAATATAAAAGTAAATAATCATAATTAAATTACAAGTGTTGTATAATAGTGTAGCTTAAATTTAATTTGTTTCAAATAAATAATACCTAGAGATGTTCAACGTATCTGCTTATAGAGTGGAAATAGGGAAGAGAACAGTGTTTGCGATGTAATCTGCTTAAACTGATGCCTCTTTCGGATTGGGGTAATTTGGACCCGCTAACCGAGCGTGATAATCATCAAGTCTGATAATCCATCCAACCCTACTTAGGGGTGGCAGAAAACGGGGTGGTCTTTCTATGTGTGAATCCATACTTACAAACTTACAGTTTTCATCTCAATATAATTCTATGATCAAAAATTTTATCACTTAATTCACACAAGCGATTTGAAATATAAAAAAAATATAATGAATAATTAATCATTATGAAGACAACAAGTCTTTTCACACTTTTAAGCTATACCGTGGTGTAACGAATGCAAAATGCTCCGTACTAAACCGTTCAAAGTATTGTGTGAATTATATCCTAAAATTTTGATAGGTAAATTGTATTGAATATTATATTTATGAACTTTTTAATGAGCATTTGGGATTTATTTATTATCTAATATCGATTAAACATACATCTGAGTTCATCGTATGATGTCCTAAGCCTCCTAAAAGCATTTATTTTGTACATAGAAAAACCACACAGCATATAAATTAGTAAAAAAGTGAATTTTAAAAATATTGATAACAAAAATAAAATGAAAAACATTGTGCATATTGCAAAAAACAAACATGGTTTTTTTTATTTTAAAAAGAATTGTTTAAAACATTATCATTTAAAGTTTGGCATAGTGGGATAAAGTCATACACATACATCAGTCGATAAGTATTTCGATACCGGGTGTATTTTCAAGTCCAATATCAGTAGTAACATATGCTAGCCTTCACTCTTATCTGTCACATTCGATATAGCTATCAACAAAAAGACATTCTGAAATCGAATTGTGGTAAAAAATTGCTGTAAAATATCATCTTTGATTTTATTTTATTCGATGTTGATGATATTTAAAATTTAAATTAAGCTCTATAAAATCTAAAGAATTTATTGAAATTATGATATTAATCATTAGATTTTTTTATAGATTGTACATATTGTTAATTCTATTGGGAAACGCTGCTTTATTGAAGGAATTTGAATACTTCTGAGGCAAATTATAGCGTGTAGGCCATTTATATTCCGCATTTATGCCTGTAATATTGTAATAAATGTCTTTACGAAAATAATTCAGTATACGTGACAAGTGTGGACTTAGCGATACTCAATAGTAATAGATAACAGCCATGCTAAGATAATATATGTTTTAAGTAAAATAACAAAAGTATGATATCATAACTGTTGTCTTCAAACATTGATAAGATTATGTTACCAGTTTGATGATATTTAGTCTTACCACTACAGCTGTTTTTTAATCAAGCGTGGCTTTGATATCGAGAAACGATCTGCTTTATTCGACGGTAATGTCCCGCAAGTAAATATAAATTATTCAAGACTTTAGTTTCAAATTTAGAGAGATGTTTTGTAGTTAAAAATGATTTAAACAGCAGTAAAAAAACATTTATTTAAAGAGGATTTGATCTAGCCGTTATATGAAAAGCTCCTTACGCTCACCGTACGATATTGCAAACCTTTTAAAAGCTATAAGTTACGCCGTTTTTTGAATCGATAAGTTGAACAGCTGGCTTGATCGGCTTGGGTAATTTTTCCTCTTTCGATAAGCGTTCTTGGACATCTTACAGTATGTGATTTGCATCCTATTGTAGACAATCACACATAAATATTACATTAGTATAGTTAAACTGGGGGTAAAACCAGCATGGCCTGTAATAAAATGGTTACTAAAGTTGTATGGAGTCACTTTAGTTATCTCTATGTATCAATTAATATTTGAAAAATGTTTATGTGTCTACCTTTATTCAATGCATCTCACCCGCTCTGCCAAGCTTTTATTACTGCATCCATGATCCTACTTTGACTTGCAACGTCTCCAGAAAGGTCAATTTTCAAAAGTTTGGTCAGAACAGAAATCATGTACGCATTACCGCACTGTAAGCAAGCTATTTCCAGGAAGTTACATGCAACTTGAAAAGCGCTTCACGTTTATTACTCCGTGGTGTTCTTTTACATAAAGGGTGTGAAAACGCAGAAAATTTTAGAAGGCAAGTAAGCTGACTAACATAATGTGAACGTTATAACCATGGTACAAATGTATTTTGTCATAAAAGTAAATGAAAAACTACTAAGGTAAATACCAATCATTAGTGAAGCGGTCTTTAGCAACAACGTGACAGATTCGCATAATATACGATAAGTTTAGAATAATTTATTTGTACTTACATTTACTGCTGTTCGAGCCATAAAGATTACAATCTTGAAACTTGCCTCAGAATCCAATTATTTATTGTAGTTAATTTATAAATCCCTATAAAACATTTTAAGCATCATAATGTTCCAATCATAGGTTTTGTCTTCACCAAAGAAATTATTTCAGTCCTTCGTATGTTAGCTTATGCCTTATTCTTGCATTTATTTGATTTGATTACTATTTATTCCACCCGGCCAGAATATCTGGGCCACATGAAAAATAATCTGTCCAGATACTAACTATTTACACTCTATAAATTCAGATGTACATACCATATTGGAATTGGAAAAAGATTTTTTTGACAGATTGTTTTGAATAGTTGAGTAAGGATGGTAGAATATGTATATTTTAAGAATACAACTAGTTTTAATTTAAAAAATAAAACATTGTTAAGAAATAAAGTATGCAATCTTACACCGGTAGTAGATATGTAAGAGCATACGCTTCGGTAACTGAGGTTTATATGGATCAAAAGAAATTCAAGGATACAAAGTCGATCAGCTAATAGCTTGAGTAATATGTGTAAAACGATGTGTTTTCAAATTGTGGTGATCTATATTATGTCATTATATAATGCATTTATGA
The DNA here is from genome assembly GCA_022683975.1 of Rhyacophila evoluta. Taxonomy (NCBI): domain Eukaryota; kingdom Metazoa; phylum Arthropoda; class Insecta; order Trichoptera; family Rhyacophilidae; genus Rhyacophila; species Rhyacophila evoluta. The sequence goes on from JAGVSQ010012334.1 coordinate 4,343, forward strand.
TCCTTATACCGAGAAGAAAATCATATTTTGAGAAAAAAAGCTTTCAAATGGTTCTTCTACAAACAGGCTAAAGATAAATAAGTTGTGAGAACTTTAAGTTTGAACGGGTAAGGTTCTACGTTTGTATATTACGTAGATAGTAAATTATGAACGAAATATGTATGATTATCTGTATGTATATAATAGTTATTTTTATTTATATATTTTTTAAATCAGTTTTCAGCATTTTATCATAATCTCATTCTGTAATTCAGGTCCGGTGGGTATAATATTTTATGACTCGGTCAAAAATAATGCGCGAAGAATGCACATTAAAAGTTCTGTCATAGAATAAAGCTCGCCGAGGAAAAGTTATTTTTCGCATTAAGAAAATGCGGCAGTAGTTTAACTGCCGTAAAATAAGTAATTATCTTTATACAGATAAAGAATTTCTATATTATTTTCGGTTGCACAACCGTGGAACAATTAATCTTACGGAATATTCCAACGGTAATAAAAACATGATGTCCCATTTTAATTTCGTCTTCCCTACCAACCGACCAATTAAAAAGTGCCATATTTAATTCATGGCTTTAGCTTCCATATCGAATGTAGAAAAGCAAAGTGACGTAACTCACACAGAACAAATTTTACAAATGGCACAAAGATGTAAATTTAATAATTTTCGGCCCATGTCAACATATTTAATAGGTGGAACTTCAACGTGCATGAAGACTAAAACTGCTGTCTTATTTACTCAAGTCTGACGTAAATTTAATAATTTATTTAAGAGAAACAAATAAAATTAGTGTGATAGACGTTCTTTTCTGGGTTACAAATTTTACAGGTTCTGCTGTTTTGTAACTTAAAAGCTTAAATTAAATACTAATTCGGTATTTACGGTATAAATTTTTCAATAGGGCGTGTTTTCAGCTAAACACACTGTGATTATCGAAAAAAGATATTTTGAAAATAAACTTACGGTTATGTTTTTTTGATTTTGTATGATCTATAAAATACAAACTTATTTACTTATGGAAAGCTTTAGCAAAACTTAACTCGATATATTTTTTGCATTTAGTATAGATTGTAACATCTTTAGTATAATGAAAAAAGGTTAAAGAAATGCAATAAAAGAGAATTTGGCTTATTTTTTATTTGAATTGTCTGTGATGGAAATGTTTGCATATCTGGAATGATACTCTTTGTTGTCTTTATGGGGATGTAATAAGAACATACTATTTCAGAAAGTTGTTGCTTAATCTGCTATATATAATATAATACAAAGAATGACGCTATAGCTAAATCCGAAAGCAAAATAACTATCACTATGTAGACTCCAGGATAAAAGTATTTTTTACTTATATTTTTAATTATATTATATAACTTATTATTATATTATTACTTATACTATTTAAGTAACAGATTTAAAAATTGATTTGTTATACGTGCGTTTAAAATGCATAGTACTTGATTAAACGTAAAATTATACTGATTACCTCTTGCGTGTATGGACGAATAATGAAGTTGATTTGAATTTACTGTGCGTCAAAATTAAATGCATTTTAACAATAAAGAAAATAGTTGAAATTAGTTGCGAATAACAGCAAAGTTTGACAAGAAAACTGATACACAGCTAAATTAAGTATTTCTGTAAAAAAGTTATTTATTTTCATGAAAACATTGATAATAAATAAAGATTCTCTCCTAATAATTATGATTGGTTTTCATTTTGAAATATTCCATATTTTGACAGGTGAATAAAAAGAGAGTGGTGTCTTATTGAGAGAAAAGAGAAAGAATTTCATGAAAAGTCAGGAATTACCTCAGGTAATAGCATGCGCGGTGGTGATGGCAATGTAACTATGACACTAACGTAAATCAATAGAATTTAGATGCTATGGCAGTATTTAATGTCACCCTGTAGTAAATTGTCTACTGAGGTTTGAAATGAAAATATACTTTAAAATATAGATGTACGATTATGAATGCAAAGAGTTATAATAAAGTGGTATTGATTTTTTTGACGCAATAAATCATATCGCGCACTTAAATATGTAGGTACGCCTTTATGTTGTAAACCACAGTTAACCTGAATATGTCGCGACGTGATAACTTGTGCATTTTGTAACTAAGAAACGATCCAAGATAATAATGGACATACGATTTAAAATATCATTTTATTTAAGTGAATTTGCATTAAAATTGTTTTAAAATGAAAGATAATCAATTAAATAAGTTTGGTAAAGTTCTATTGTCGCATGCTAGAGTATTTTATAGTAATCAGAGGTATTGTTTTATAAGTATACTTGACTAGAACAAAGCGCAAAAATTATGCAAAGTTTTCGCTGCAAATAAAGCAAAAACCGAAATATTTCAGCCGGGCTTTCGATCATCAAACAAAAGCTTCTTGAGAAACGGCAGAGCGAGCGAGCTTTGTGAGTCTGGCGTACTTAAGAGTAACAAATGAACAGCCATAACTCATGAATAGGCGATAAACTTTAAACCCTTCTTAGAAAGCTTTCAGGCGGATTGCCGCTACAGCCTCGCCGTTTAATCTGGCTAATGTGGCGAGGACTTAGAACCTTGTTTGGCTATGGTACAGTTGTGACCAAGCCTTGGCAGTCGTGTAATTAAACGTATCATCCAGTGAGACCTCAACAATTACATTATTTTTAATTATCAGTAGAATCTACGTCTAATATTTGTTTCACTTTAGTGATAAAGATTGAACTAAAAAAATAAACGACAGAATACAGTCCCATTATAACTATATTACATCCCAGGAGAGCTTGTGCATCCCATAGTATAGAGATACGTGAATATATAAACATTCTAAAACAGTTATTTATTGTATATTCATTTACATTATATTTGATGGCTAATTACGGAAGAAAACAATGCAAACCCCTTTGTTTCTATATTTTTAATTTTACCACACATGTAATTAGTTTTATTTGAAGATTGGTCACTAAAAACAACGTTTTATTGAATAAACTATGTATATGTCAGGACTATATGCACTGTGCGTATATTAAATTCTGTTAATCTTAATAAACTAATGCTAACGTATACATTTATGTACAATATTAAACTGAGGGGTGTAACATTTAATTTAGTATTCAAATCATCTCTGCTTAATATTTTAAATTATAAATATGATATTAATATAATTTGAAAGCTCAATGCTTTGTGTTTAAAAGTTTAGTTGGTGTTCTTCGTCACTGCTCTGAGAGGTATCCAACAAAAAAGCTCTTTTAGTTTCGCAGTTACGCAGCTTTCTATAGATAGACTTTTTAAGTGTGCTTATTTTTCATGTATTAATGAGCAAATGATACTGAAATAGAAACAAAAAATGAAGTAGTATGTAGATCACCACTATGACGATAATTGCCGTTCAAATACACACGATTATAGACACGCTTCTACATTTAATGTTATTATGATGTTAACACACATATAAGTTATACTATGCAATGTTGTATAGATATACTATTTTTTTGCCTGTTAATATATGTTGAAGAAGTAGCATGGTCACAGTTTAGAAATATTTGTTTTAAATGTTTTGTGGACTACTCGCTTAACTCATTGGACATATATTATCAATTTAAATATAAACCATAAAACACAGATTTTATTTCAGTTATAGAATCTATTGAATCCATCTTTTTCCAATAGAACTTATGTGAGATATGAAAATGTATAACTTAATTGTATGAGGTTAATTTAATTTAAATGAAATAAAAACATGGTGGTAATTATTGTTTCAAAGTAATATATTTGTGTGATATAATAAATAACCTTAAACCATTTAAGTATGTAAATACAGGTTCGCTTATTGCGAATATTTTTGATTTAATTCTAGAAGTGTTTTGTAACAAATTCATTCATCGAAAAGTATCGATTTTCATGTTCATCGTTCAAAAAGTGTTACATTAAATTAATAACAAGGATTAAACTTTATCACCCTTTATTATGGAGCTAAACAATACTATAAAGATCAGTTTCAAAGTAAAAACCCAAACCCTAGACATCAACCCTATAAAACATCGCTGCGCGTGGAGCAAAAAGAAAGAGTTCGTTACACACTGTCGCATCCTTTTGTGAGTGCATCACGCATCTGTGGCACGTGCCCTCGAGTGGTCTGGCCACGTGCTTCAGCCTCAACTAAAGGATTCTGCCAGCATCTCGCGGGTTCATGCTTAGGTGACAATATTGTCAGAGGTCGCAATCCTTTAGTTATTTTGATGATCTGAAAAGGGGTAATTTTTATTTACTACCCAATTTTTTTTCAGTCGGAAAACATTTTATATTTTTTATAAAATAAATAAAAAACTGCAGTACTTCTTAAGCATTATATTTCACAATATTTTGTGTATTTGTATGTTATCACTGGTTTAGCCGATTAAAGTATCAATATTTGAACATGTCTAAATATGAAATATTTTTATATTTATAAAACACTGAATAATTGTTTCAATGTATTTTGAATATAGTAGAAAAAGAAGAGAGCACGATATAATATAATATTTTACATACTTATATATATATTGTTTTACGTTCTATAACTGTATCAAATCATTACGTTTTTAGGGGATATGTTGTTCTCATGAATACTAAATCAGACTGTTCGCATTTTCGCATTCATGAATAGGAATAAAATTGTTGAACTAAATCAATTTTTGTAACCAATAATACGTAAATAAATGATTATGAAAAAATGCATTTTGTAAATTACGCTGAACCTTTATAAATTTCGTATCATTAATATTCCGTTAGTTTCACTTATCGTTGGTATTTTATTATACTGTAAAATAAACCAACTAATATTTAAAAAAAAAATCTTAGCCATAGAAAACCTTTTTTTTTATAAATTGACGACCAAAGTTATTTAAAAAATCGGGTAGATTTTATATGTTAAAATATTTTACTTAATTCAACATACACACATATACAGAGCGACATACAAAATCTGCAGTTCTGAAAATAGTTTGATAACGGAAATAATTAAAAGTTAACTAGCTATCAGTTAAAAATAATTCAGTTGTCGTAAAAGTGTTACATTACGTAAATGTTTTATTAGTTAAAATAAAATGTTTTAGTATTTATACATTATAAGATTTTAAAATATCGTTTCCCATCCCTAACGACGCCACTGTATCTACATTTAAAATACCGTACCTGGTTCATTACAGAAACCTCACGTCTCTTACAACTATCAGAATGTTGCTCCAGACGAGGGCAAAGGTGTGCAGTAATTATTTATTAATCTTTATAAATTATTGCTTATAGATAAGTAGATTGTTTGTATTAAATGATCTTTAAATATAAATCGTACCTATAATTACCTACTACCTATTTAATGATGCTGAGTACTTATTATGTATCTATAAATTGATAATTTTATGCAGTTCATACAAATGGTGTATATGATGATATTTATATTATAATAAAACCAGTTTTTGTAGATATATTGAACCATATCCGTTCTAAATTATATTGATCATATCGACCCTGTTTGGGCAAAAGGCATTAAATCCCACAGAACAATGATCCAGCAAATGAAGTTTAATTCACTATTTATGCATGCAAACTTGGTAGGACCTTCTTTTTTCAAAATCTAAGGTTGATTTCGATAATAATTCAACATTTGTGGCTTGATTAATTTTTACAGAACGTGTATTAAGTTATGTCCATTGTGATCATTAAATAAAAACACTTTCAAAAAACTGAAGGCTAATTAATGCCTTTTGCATAAACAGGGTCGATATAGAAAGCTTAAACTCACAATATCTTCCGCAAGATATAGTTGTGATCAACTTTGTTTAATATTTAAAATTTATAAAGTATTATCTAATCTCTAGATAAAAAAATTTATCTGGGGTGAACGTAGTGGCGCCATTTATCGCAAACTTTTTTTCACCCAAGCATCTGTGAAAATGTTCTCCTTGAAATTGAGTGCTCGACAAACCAATTCCATTTCATATTCGATACACAGGTATCTTCATAATCTTAAATTAAATTAATCTTGACATACTTTCCTATAGTCAATAGTCAGTTGCTAGCCAATCGCCCTGTCCATCGCAAATTTTTAACGTGGACCTAAAAAATGCGACACTCATTAAAACATATTTTATGTAACTTAAGGAATCGAATCCGCCATATCTTGTCCTCATAATTTATAAGCTCACTTGCTTACTAATTTAGCAACTTAGCCAATCTAAAAATACGCTATTAATTGTGTGTATGATATTTAATATAGTTTATTAATCAGATTTGAAAATAATGTATTACCACGTGTGTATAATATGATAAATTGTTTTATTTCTTTCTTTTAAATATATATTTTATTGTAATATGTTTAAGTCTTGACTACACAAATCATTATGTTTGTAGTAGTTGTATATACACATAGTATAAATTTAGTGAAGGTAGTCACCTTGTAAAACCAGACCAGAGCATTTATAAATTATTTCCTGGCTAATGCAAAAAGTCAATTCATTATTAATTGCATTGCTCTGCAAATACGTGTATGGTTTTATTATATATCTCATACTTATTTATACTTCAGTGTGTCGGTATGAAAGAATTTTGTTAATTAAGAAAGCCAATATAGCTATTCGAAGGAGCTTTTTTATAATATTAAAAGTGTTTTCAAATTCTAACCGTTCTGATATCGATTAATTTTTTTTATTTCATGATGACATCACTGAAATAAAGCCACTGTAAAACATTTTCTTCGGCTACTCCTTCTCCAGCTTTATTTTGTGTTATCTTAGAGAAATCAGGAACTTCTAAATCTAATTGCTGTACTGATATTTTGTCCGTTACGTCAAGGTACGTTATATCAAAGTTATACCTCACCAAGATTGCACTTTATGTATTTATTTATTTAGCTCGTTGAGAACATCTTATTATTAACAAACTATTATTTCGTGACATTCACAACTTATAACATTACAAAAGAGTATAAATTTATTTTATCACATAAATCATACATTAGAATAAAAGTATAGAACAAGTAAAAGTAAAGAGAGCATTTAAAAAAATATGAAAACAAAGAGGGCTTGTCGAGTTACTTTAAGTTACGAATCCTTTTATTAAATTTTAGAAATCAACTCTATTTGTTTATTTTGTACATGTTGTAACATTAAAAATTACAAGTTTAATACGTCAACAACCCGATATACATATGACGAAAATATTAAAAACGTATGAAAATATGAAAAAAATAATAAAGAAAGAATTACAATATATTTATATATGGAAGGAAAAAGAGAGTGTCTACCAAGTACATTAGACAGATCCTATTCTGATAATGTGTATAACAGCATCCATCTAAGCTCGCTCTCACCTACGTGGAAGATATCAATATCCGAGGCAA
>JAGVSQ010012335.1:0-11704 GCA_022683975.1 Rhyacophila evoluta
CTCGTGAAAAATAATCTGTCAAGTCGTCTTCGCATTGCGGAGATCCATATGCTCCCCTTTGTGAGCGAACATGGTATAGAAGAGAATATTGTAATAGATCTTCACACGGTAAAGGATGACTTTCTTCGCCATAGAGAAATAATCGTGGAATATCTTAATAAATATGTGATGAGACTATTTATCAACTGTTGCACCATTATCAAGAAGTTGCGAAAGAAAATGGACTAACCAATCCTACGTTATCATGGATTTGCTGGACATTATTAAACATGGTGCTTATAGCTGCTGCAAGTCAAGCAAGCGAGACAAATTGAGTGTTTTCACTTATGTTTATTGTTTTTTATTATGTATTAGATGAACTATAAATAAAATTAAGAGGCTTTTAGCTATAATGTCAACAAGTATAAAATTCCTAATAAATGTTTAGTTTATTTGCGATCGTATATGGCCAACTTAACCATGAGTCTTACGGGTCTATGATGTACATTTCCACTTGGACGAAATTTCTCGAGAGGAACGTATTTCGTTTACATAATATTACGATACGGTCGGCAGCCGGCGCATATTTCAAGGTCGTGCGTAAAAATATTGGCCGCGGGGGGCGTTTAATGGACGTATGCTGCGGCGGAATGGAAATGTGTTCGAGCGGGCGGCGAATTATCGAAAAGCACGTTTTTTCCACGATGGCGATCGCTTCCTTCCCACGCGTCGCGGCGCCCGCTGTCGTGCGTTGCCCCTCCGCCGCGGAGCAGGACGTCCGCACCCTCCTCCGGCAAAGTTACACCGCTGGATTGCTTATCACTACAGCTCTTGTCAAACTATGAAAGCCCGAGTTCGCGGCACAGTATCGTACACATCCGAGTAAAGCACGACTTATTCTACTGATGTATCCATGAGATTTACCCATGATTCTATTCGGCCCTGATAAAAGCTCTGATTGTTTGACTGCAATTATTTTTAATTTATGCTACTTTTGGGTATAGTGTAAATTAGAATACTGCAATTCTGGTTAATATTGATAGGTGTGTTCTTGGATTTCGGAACTCGAAAATTAGTTAATTTTTATTCTAAAGAACTAACCGAACAATAGTAATCGTGACCCATTATGTACAGCAGGGTTTCCCAAACTTTTTCTGCAATGGAACAATTCGCAAACCCGGAATTTTTAACAGAACACTTAGTTTATTTTTTTAGGTTGGGTAATTCTTACTAGTAAGAAGTTTTTTATTTTTTTTGCAGTGTATAAAAGCATTCCAAATTGTCGCCGAACACCTAGTCAGACTCCGCGGAACATAGTTTGGGTAACCCCGGCGTAGAGCAACGGCATTGTTAAATTGTAAACGAATTCACTGCTTTCGATATATTCTATCCGGAAAAGAGTGATTGAGAAAGAAAAAAAAACGCAACCAAATTCTTCAGCATTTACGCCATGTAACCATGAGAATCGCAAAATTGCACTTATAATTTATGTTAATTTTTCACTTTCTTCTTAAAAGAGTACTATCTTGGTTATTATATCGAATAAAGCGATAATCAGTGGCTTAATTAATAAGTAACATAGAAATAACTTTTTATTATTTAAATAAGTGCTGCTATCGTGTCATGGTAGTCAATTGGTACAGTAGACTCCGTACGAGTAATTTTAGTAAGAGATTTGTGGACCGAGATTAGTCTTGCGGCCGTCGTTTGAACTTCCCTGGTCTATTGACTTGAAAAATCCCGCATGTTGACCTATTCACCAACATTAAATGAGAGCTTAGACACATTAAAGACACGGGAAATTGTATGATCTTTAAGAAGTCGCATATTACTCCGTAAGCACTTATTAGTGTTCAATAATTGAAAATCAGCTTTTCGTAAGAATATGGCATTGGTTTTGAAATGCCCTTGGTTTATTCGCTATGTAGGCAAAAATGTTGCACTATCAAGAAATTGGCAGATGGGTGGCTGAAATAAAAACAAAAAAAAAATACTTGGGCTAGTTTAATATTATTTTAACTTATTAATTATAATGTGAATGCGATAGATATACACCGATGCATTTATTGCAATAGTAATACAAAAACATTCCACAATATTATAGTATTATCGATAGGCATTTCAATTATTATAAATAGCATTAACGAGATTACCCTTGTTTGAAATTACTTTTAATAACTTTTGTTCATATATTGTAAATATAATAAAATAAATCTTGACTCGACTGATTTAGGCATCGCAAATTTCGAGAAAATGAAAAAAAATGTGGGATTTCGAAATCTCTGATTTTTTTGTAATTAAATTATGTATCTTGAAACATTAGATCCTTTCAGAAAGTATGGTTTCCCATTTTTTAGTTCGCGTTCTTCGGTACTCGCCTTATTTTATTTCGAAATTCGAAATTATTATTCATTACAACGAATTCCGAACTTCGTTTTGCAATCCCTAGACCGATTGTTCAAAAACCAGTAGATGTTTCCGGAAATTTGTACGCGGAAAACTGGTGTTGTAATCCCTTCTGCGGTTGTATCTGTGCGTATAAAATATTATTTGAAAGTAATAAGAAGTGTTTGTGTCGCTTTATGACCGTAGCCATTTAGTGTGGGCGGTGTGGCCGGTAGAAAAAATAACTTTATCTTTGATTTAATTTTTGCTGTCGTTGTCGAGTTACCTCGACACTATTTGACTTCGCGCGAACGTTCGGCCATAATAAATAATTCTGCGACTGGATTAATCCCGATAACAACTTTATCACTTTTTATATCGAAATACATTGGATTTAAGTTAATTCCGTAACGTTTTGTCGTGTTTTTAATAATACTGGAGGCGTACTGGACATAACAATAAATCACATTGAATTAAAGGATGTCTTAACCGCATTCTAAGAGGCATATGTAAATGTACTACTCGGAAAAAGGAAGAATTTTGTAATTGTAATAAACGCAAACTATGTGCTCTAATTGCAGACTCAAGGTAAATTTCATAAGTCGAAGGACGTCTTGGTAGACGACCTCTGAGACAAATAAATAATCATCCTTCAAAACATGACAAATTTCTCCACTGAGTAGATAATGGGTGTCTTGAAATACATAGATTGGAACACTTACATATAAATGTAAATATACACAGTAGAAATACTTGTCTCTCCGGTGGCGTAGAGGTTAGCGTGCGTGAAATACGGGGTCGATTCTCACATCTGGCGGATTGTCTGACAAACATGTCTCATAAGAAATAATCTGTCAAGCCGTGTGGTCACACTGCGGAGTTCTATTTACTCCACTTTACAGTTAATAGCATTCTAAATTTTAATTGATCTTCGCTGCAAACTATTGATTTTGTTGTTTTAAAATATTCATATTCATTCGAAATAATGAAAAAATGATAGTTATCACTTTTCTTATATTTCACAAACGATCGTAGGCGATTTAATGTTGGTCATCAATTGACTGTCTTGTGTCGTAAATTTGATTAAAAGTGATATATTGCAATAACAGGTGTTTATCTCAACAATACGCTCATTTCATAGCACAATTCTTTCGTATTTGAATTCATGGCTGTCAGTGTCGTGAAAAGTATTAAAACTATTTTTATATCAAGCTGCAAATTAATGACGTACCAGATAATAAAATTCTTCTAAAAATCCTCTTCACTCGTTTAAAAAGACAATCGTTTTATCTCTGTCTCGTTATAATGATACTAAATACTTACATTATTATGTAATTGTATGTGCTATGCGAGCGTATAATGTGGCTCATTGAACGTGTCGGTATTATCAAATTTGCGACATGTTGTCCCGAGTGCTTGTATGGAATATCAATAGTAAGTGGTTCCAAGATATATAGATATACATACTGTGATTTTGTCGATAAAGATGTGAATTGATAATAGTTAATCCATGTTTTTTTACTATAGCCGGAGCAGACTTGTGAAATTTTACTGTGAGACTTTTTTTATTAATAACACAATTCTTTCTGTAATACACAGCATTCGAAACGAAAAGTTTCAGAAATCATTTTAATAGCAAGGTTAAATAATCTAATATCGGCGATTGTCATTGCTGTATTGTCATGAATATAAGTAGAAAAGGAAACGATAAAAATTGTCTATTATTTTTTTTACTAACCATGTCTCTCCTGAAAGTACGTTTCTCCACAATCTGAACCCAGATTTTTTTCGAAGGTTTGTTGGCATTCAGTCTAAAACTCATATGCTGTTTTTTAAGATTTATTTATATGTGGCTGTAAAAAAAAAATATCCATTTAGGCGATGACATTGTTTATTAAAGATCTGTTAAACGATACTTTTACGATATACGATAATTTCCCCCCTTTATTCGTATGCTTGATATTATTTAGCAACGCCCCTGGACACGGCGTGGTGTTGTAGATGTGAAACGCTTGGCGTCACTCATTAACTCTTAATCACAACCCCAAGGTTATCGATGACATTCAAATCCCATTCACCTTTTAATGGTGCTAGAGATTAAAGGGCTTCCTCTCAAACGATTGAGTGCTCGTAAACACGCCTGGGAAATTTCTCGCAGATTTTCGTGGCAAGTTTTAAAGTTTTTTGTTGCTCCTTATGTCATAACACTTTCTGTGAAGTTTTCAATAAAACAGCGAGTCACAGAAGACATGGACACAATAATTTTAAAAGAATAATTAAAATAAGTTTATTTACTAAGACATTGTTATTTATTTAATAGACATGATTATAGTTCATTATGAGGAAAACATGTCTTATTTTTTGGTGAGATATTTATCTAAGCGTTTTTTAAATATTTCAATCTTTTATTTAATAAGTTTATTTTAACGATTTCGTCGTGTGATGTAGGTCTATCGCTCGTGATTTTTCATTAGGTATAGCGCGTATGCTGAATCATCCTATTCGAATCTCTTTACTATAAAAAATCACAACCACATATTACTCACGCGTACTTAGATGCTGAACATCGATCTACCAACTATCAATAATTCGTAACATTATTCTGTTACAAATTGTTGAAAGAAGTCTACAATGTTCAATTTGATATCATTCACTTTGGCTTAGTTTTTTATATACACAATTGTTTACCATGAAGGCAGCAATCACAGTTCGTATTCACCGTTAAAATGGATTGAAACAATAAAATTAATCATGTTGTTTTCCTCGAGATTTATAATGGAGTAGGTGTGGTCGGGTTGTCGAAATACAGGTCAGATTTAATTCACACCTTGATCCGCGTTGCATAATGTTCCTTTCCTGTGTTCGCAGCTTGTTCACCTACGCGAATCGTCAGTCTGATTATGCAGAAAACATTTCGGCGTAAATATTTATATTATATATGTTCCTCCGTTTCAATGTAGCATGTAGCGCGCCGGGATGCAAGTCTAGCGGTGTTGAAAAATCGTTGCCAGAATCCGAACAATAATTACTCTTTCGTAATGTTTTCCCGTGGCAACCGAGCTGAAAAAATAATACTCGCACGAACAAAATGTGTAAATGGCAAACGTTGTATCTGTATGTTTTAAATTTAGACATTTAACGCAAAAACGGCACACTTAAAATAAGTAGGTAATGCAAATTATAATAATCTTTCTTCACAAAGTCATATTGTTGGGTCTTCAATGTATTAAAAGGGTCGATTCGGAAATCGGAAAAGACAACGCTATTTTTTCCCGTCATGTAACATATTTTAAAATCATATCCAAAAAATTTGAATGTCTGAATTTGAAAGCCGCCTAAATCATAACAATATTTATTAGTATAGAACAAAATAATATTTAATAATTCCAGAGTTTGTGTAGGGATATTCTGACTGGCTTAATAATTATTTATCGCACATGTTTTGTCGTACATTTTTTGCATTTATTTAAATATCAAAATAATACAAGCGTTCGAAGATACATTTATCAAAGAAAAATATTGCATTAATAAAATTGCATATCTATACTACTGTGATATTATTTTTGCCATTTTCGTAACGTGCCTGTTTGCGCTGTCAGAATTCTGTCTCAATATAAGTAGGCAAGCACTAAAAATCAGCTGCATGACTTGTAATCGTAAATCAGATCGGAGAGCACATGCCGCGCGAAAAATTCGGAGCAATCAAAACGTATTTAGATTTAAGCATTATCCACCGATGTTTACCGCTGACTTTATTTATATTTTAATTCGCATTTTATTTGTACAATAACGGGCCCACTTAATGTCAGCGAGGTAATATGCAACATGATTTGTATACTATTTCATACATATATTCGTTTATTGCTTTCTGGTTTAGGCTGTCAATTTTGACATTCGAAATAACTATTGGCCACGTAAATAAATCTTAATTAAGATAATTATATTCAAGGTTTCAGAATGAAGATATTCGTTTACTAACATTTCGTGTAATAACCCTTTTTCGTGATTTGAAGTGTCGTAGTAGCAACTGCTTGTGTAAATTTATTTAGAATTAACATTCTGGTTGAATGGAAAAGAATGAAACACCTAGCTGTACCCGGTCATGCGTTGCTGTGGCTCAGTCTGGTTAAAAATAATGCCGCGGTTTTTCAAAAAAATGCATGTTTTTATCTGTCATAGGTGTGACATCTGTATAATAGTAGGTACATAAAACACGCGCGTATTGTATTGCAACATTGTGTCAAAATTTCAAAGCAATCGGTGAAGAACTTTCAGAAATTTAAGATTTTGAACAAACGAACATTTATATTTTTATTTCTATATATATTAGAGAGTTATTGTTGTAATTAGAATATTTGTGCATGGATATTTAGAGATTATCCACAAGTGAGTAGTGTTAATACTATTAAAAACGTTCACTCTTTTTGTTGTTGAAGTTTTCTCCGAAATGGAAACTTCTGATTTCGATAATACATATGTTGTAGAAAATTTTAATACTGTTGGTTTGACGTTATCCGATTTATACGCATTATGATTACATACATGTTTTTATACGCGTATTTATTTATACATCTCAATAAAACAGTTTTTGTAAAAGACGTTTTTTCTTGTTTTGGATGCCTAAAACATGTTGACTCGCATGGCTAATAAACCAACCGACGGAACATTTGACATAAGCAGCTGTGAAAATTGTATCGAATTGGAGAATTTATTAAGCGTGTCGCGTAAGAAAGTTTTCGCTCGTATTTCCGCGTTCGCACGTTCACTCCTCTTCCCATTTTAGAGTAATTTCGCTCTAGCTTCGAAAATATGTCTCTCTAACGATAGATTTATTGCGAGCTTTTTTTGTCCTCAGCTTTTGCTTGTTGTTATAATTTCTCATTTATTCTTGTCGTTTCGTGGAACGGACTAGAACTGAATTAATTGTTCAAATATTATATTTGGTCTTATGGACATGATTTGTAACATTTTTGTTTGATTTAGTAAAAATATACCTAATGATAAATTGTGGATAGCCCTGTTTTTTTTTTTGTATACTTAAGAGAAAGGTTTATATTGTCATAATTACATGAAAAAACGTATACTGTTTTGAAAATCAATATCCAATACCTACACATTGTATTATGTAAAAGTGCATGATGGGCCCAAGCCGAAAAAATCGTGACAGAAACAAATAAATACGAAATTGCCAACAAGAGTACATGGTGCAATAGAACTAACAAAAAGGCGGAATTATTAATAAATGGATGGTTGAGTATCGTCTTCTAGTAGTACATACAGGGCATGGGGTGGCTATCCAAAAATCCGATAGTTTGAAGAATTGATTGAGTTTGGTCAAAATAGCGTAGTGTGGTAGTAAATGTCCGAGCAAATTGAAGGAAGCCAAGAAGGGCCTTCATCCAGATATTTTGCGACAGCTGTTTATTTTTTATGAAGTATTCGAATATTGAGTGTTTCTTTTTTCAAGTTATTTTTCATAAACAAAAACATAGTAACTCACATGACGATGGTTTCCAACGGAGTAATGCTTATAAATAAAAAAAGACTAAAGCGACTTGCCTCCTTCTATGTCCCTGGTCACACAAATAGACATTTTTTATTAACCTAAAAATTCCAGCGGCATATGATAAATTTCCGGCCAGGGAATTCTTTTCAATGCACCAGTAACTATCGCTTTGTCGATCCGATCCTCTTGTCACAGCGAGTAATAATAGTATTCTTCAGCCTTGGTTATCTCGTCTCACGATACTGGTATATTTAAAAGCACAAATACCATATTATTATTTACCAAACATACCGAAAACAAGATGAAGCATGTATTTAGTCTATAGTTGTATAGTTTTATTGATTGTTTATTATTATATGTATGAAACAAAATGAAGTTGGCAATATCTTCGTCGCGTGGAATGGTGTATCATTAGACCTTTGTAAGAAATTACTATAATCATAAGGCCCTTATTGCTTACCGCAACATAGTTTCATAATCGTGACATTATTACAAATTCGCTTTAAATTCTCATTTTAAAAAACCGTGTCAACTTAATGGGTAAAATTATCAAAACTCTAAATAATCTATTGTTATAATATAGTAGTTTCACATAGAATTTTGTGATGCCAGATCTCGTTATAATAATGCATGAGTTGACTTGTAATGTAAGATATTTTTCGCGTTGCTAGTTGCTTACTGCGTTGGTTTAACGACCCGCTAATTTCATGTAAACTAATCCGCGTTGGTATGTTTTTTAAAGATCGTTAGCACGAATCGTCTGGATGATTTTACGATTTTAAATTTAATTCTTCTTCTCTAATTATTGTTTGAAGTGGCTTCCGGTCGGCGGATCCGATTTTAATCGAGCTTCGGCAAAGTCGGACGTGGACACGGTTATTGTTCATATTTTAAACGAGTCCGACTATCATATAATTGCAATATATTAATTGAATGAACGTTTAAAATGGTAGCCTACGAGCATGGCATTTGAAGTTGCACGGGAACATCATATAATAATTCTACCGTTTTACTGTTGACAGCTATTTCGGTCGTAGTTTAATTGGTCGATTTAATGCTCACTACCGATATAGATACACAAATTTATTTCATATGTAGAGTTACAATTGAATATAATCATCCAACCATTTCAATTATCATCTGATGAGTACCATATTTAAGCCGTATGATCTATTTTTTTTGCAAATATTTTTATTGTGACATTTTATATTTTTTTGGCTTTCGTTTTTTTATTTTGTTTGAATAATTTATCCGGATAGGTTTGTTTTTGACGCGTATTGCTTATTAGACACTCGTTCAATCTGTTGGGCATCCATATACTGCATGTAAATATTCAGTAACACATGTTGATCTTGTTGTAGCTATAGGGCATACATAATTTTGTTATTAGTTTGACTATGTATTAACGATGTTCTTGTCATATAAAGCGTATAAACTTAAGAGTACAGTGTAATTAGCAACAATATACTTATGGTTAATATTGGCATTTACGGGTGTGCGTTCTTTGGGAAATTGAATCGAACCGATATAGAAGTTTATACACTGAATATAATTTTTACTTAGTTTTCAATAACTATTTGAACCTATTAAGCTTTATACCACGATTGTATCCCGTGGCGTGTCTAAATACCGCGATTTTTTCAAAACTGATTTCATTAGTTTAAATAATTTTGGCGAATAGGTTATCTTTTTAATTTTGAGACTTAATATGAAAAACCGCTCCTCCTAACAAAATGTTTTAATTCTAATATAATAAATCTATTGCATGCACAATCTAATTAAATGTTAAGAATTAATGAATTTATTATTAATACACATTGTATAATTCAGACAAAATGTGTACTTGTGTAGATGTGTTAATTGAAGAAATAAGCCTTGAAACGATGTATGTTTTGTGTATATATTATACAAATAAAAAGTCAATCGAATTTATAATAATTTGTTTAGATTCCGCGCCTGTCTATGTTTTGTTTTCATCAAATCCATTATTTTGATTCCATTCCAAATCGTTATCCCGAAATAATTGGCGAGTGTTTCGATGCTCTCTACGTACGCATATCGCTCCCGAATCTTCCTATATCTAACATAAAATTTTTCAACTCATGTTTTTTTGGTCAGAAAGTAATTGTTACTCGATAGACCAACAATCATATTTGTATTATTCCCTATAAAGATCAACGTGAGCTTAACACTTGAATTGGTAGAAAACTAAATCTCAATATTAATTTAACATGTTGCGCGTTGTCTTTTTTCTTTTAAGAATAAAATCACTAAAATCAATGGGCTTTGATGTCTCGTAGTTTTGGGGCTTGAGCCAGCGACCTCTGGTGACCAGCGATTCACATGCGTACATGCAAACTAGGCCACTAAATTCCTTACATTAGTTGTATTGGACATGTCGAAATGTTTAGCAATTAATTAATTTACTAACCATTACTTCTGCAAATGGTAATTCTTGAATACAAAAATATCGGTGTTGACACGAAAGGTCACGTAAAACACAACGATTAAACAATTTTTAATGAGAGCCGCCGAATGTGTCAATATAACATTGTGATGCATGTTATTCAAAGACGATTTCATTGAAAAAAAAGTATTGTATAATTATAGTTATAATTTTACTTGTCAAAGATAAAAAGTTCTGTTTCTAATGGTATGATAACCGGCATAACTAATTATACATTATTTGACACATATACAGTTATAATCGTTTAATATCTCTAAAATAATTATTTCATGATGCTTATACGTTAGATAAAAACTCAAAATATTTCAAGAATGAGTGGAGTTTGTACTATTTGAATTTGTATTTCATTTCTCTTTATTAATATGGTGGTGTTAACGGCCTTTATTCGCATGTGCTTACGTCTGTATGAATTATGCATTTAAATATCAAAGCTACTTTATTAAATCCCGAGGTATTATGCCACTAAGCTACATTGTATTATTTTAACCTTTTCGCAGTCGACGGAACGCGAAGTGAATTATTTTATTAATCGTCTGCAAGTGGCAAAGCGCGCTCGCTCACTTGCTTTCATTGACTTCCTCAAAATCGCTCTCAAAAGCGAAATGTCAAAACACTTTCCCGGCAAACAGTGCGAAAAGAAATATAACACAACGTACGCATACAAATATTGGCCTTCCCTCAATAAGCGTGTATAGTTCATTGAACGTATAAAATTCAATAGATCTACTTATTTATTATATTAGGCGATTTGTCAAAATGCCGTTTATTTTTTTGATATTGTTTAAATTTTAAACCGATTTAAACCGATTTGTTTAAATTAAATCTTTTTTTTTTAAATTAACATGTATACCATATTTTTTGCTAATCTATGTTTTAATTACTAATGTATAGACATCATTTTCGTCTTCATGTCTCGCCGTAAACCCGACGGCCCGACCCGACTGAAGAAATGAAATTATGGTATTTCTGAAAAGTTTTCGCAGATTTATGATTATATATACCTAATAGCGTGCGCTTTGGTAATAGAGATTGTGGGCTCGAATTTCGTAGCTGCGGATCTTTCAATTATACAAGTATGCAGGATTGGGTGCTTAATGGAACGAGCGATTAATTGATGACTAATCCTAGTGAAAAAATATCTGGTACTTTCCAATGTTTTGTGTTCAGAATGTGCATGCATGGTGTGGAAAATGAAATATTTATCTGTAATCGATATATTTAAATAATTTTGAATTGTCAAATTAATACGCGACGTGCATAAAATAGCATAGTGCAACCATATGGGTATTATTAAACCTTTGTGAGTTTTGGTACACTTTTTAAACACTACAATCTTTCACTGGTATCAATTCAACTAGTATCATAAA
>JAGVSQ010012336.1:0-11704 GCA_022683975.1 Rhyacophila evoluta
GTGCATTTTTATTGTTCGAAAAAACCTTAGTTTTTATAATAATTTATTTATACAAATTAATTGTAATTTTAAAATTCATATTATTACGATATTTTTTTGTTTGGTACATTTTCTACTCAATTCAAATATTTTAGATTTAGATTTATACAGTACATCAAATAAAAAGTGAACATAATTTAACTGATAAGGAAGATGTGGAGTTTCAACGTTTTTATAACAGACTGTGTCAACTCAATATTAATCAATAACTGTCAAAAGCTACACAAATAATACAATTTCTTTCAGTATTTGAATAATGGTATATTAGAAATCTATCGTCTTTCATGCAACAGTGATATAAAAGAGTTTTTTTCCATTTATAAAATAGCCACTAAGCGTGCGTATTTTTTCAATAGACCGGAATACATGGCCATGGTGTCATATGAAACAAAGACGCGGTTGCATCAGGGGGCGACAAAGGCGAAAATCAATACAAATATTTCAAAAGCAGGCATAAATAATATATTGTGAAGCGGCAAAATTATCTGAAGGTGCAATATTTTTCAATGACTTAGGTGCAAGACCTAAAAAAATAAAGAACACATTTTTTTCAGGGGGAAGTGGAAAAAAATTTTATCTAAAAAAAAGTAATCAGAATTTTCAGCACACGAGGGGCGAAATTTTAAAGACTTGCATCATACTGAGAAAATATACCACACGCCCTGCTGGTATAGAAATGAAGAATTGGAAGACCTGAATGGATGGCTGCGAGGAAAGAGACATAACATCCTTGGAGTCAAATCAGTGAAAAGGGCAAGCAGCTAGACTCATATTCGCTGACAAGTACCAGTTATATCCATAGTAGAATATATAAATTATGTGAATAGTATTTTTTTATAATACAGTATGTAATTAACTTTACATTGAATATTATACATTTAAGATAATATATCATCATATTCTAAGAATATGCACAAATTAATCAATAAAACGTAATGTCAAAATGGATATTAAAATTAATATAAATCTCCGTGACGAATCAACTGTTACTTCAACACTGAGGATATGTATTATTAAACAATTATTTCCTTGAGTATACTAGTTGTTGGTCGGTCACTCAAGCCATTTGCATCTCAAAATTCATTTATATCATGTTGACACAAGACTTGACCCTGCCTATTCACATGAAGTAAATGGTAGGTGGATCAGACTTTCCTTATATTTTTGAGTTGGCCCAGTCTTATACAGAATCATTGAGTGCAGATTTATTAATACATTATTACATAAAACAATTTTAAAGGTTATAAAAACTCATTGTAAACTACATATTAAGTTATAAAACTAATGCTGTGAGTTTAGTCTATGTAGTGCCACACTGCATTGTATTTATTTCCACAGCGTTTGCTAATAATACACATTGAGTATACAATTTCAATTAGAGAATATACAGCATCGTACAAAGTGCATTTGCAATTTAATTTATTATAGAAGTATTTGTTAACTGATATATAATTTCACACGAGTTAAATATTCCTTGAGCATTCAGGACTACAGAAAGATAGCTATGAAATGATGAAAATGGATGTTGGAGAAGGCCGAGATCGACAAAAGATGGAGGCTTCAGTATAAGAGGATATCCTTATGAATGTTTTCACAGTGATTTATTTTACACTGTCTAATATAAGATTTTTTTTTATATACTATTGTGATATTTCTTAGCATTGTAAAAGGTCTTAATTTTGTACTTCATTCACCGATATTTTTGACATTCTGACTGCAGATTTCAAATACTTCTATTTGAAATTGACATACATTAAACTGACATTTGTAGCATTAGTCATTATGACATTGAAAAACTTACACTATCTTTTGTACCATAACATACAATATTAGTCTTCTTGACCACAATTAACAGAGAAATAGAGATTTCAATATATTCTCTATTTCTCTGACCCATGAGTTGTATAGTTCCTATATCCACTTTGGTAAAAAATTGGCAAATTCTGTTTATTATTTCATCTTATTGAACAATATATGGGCATTAGGAATTCATTGTAATTTTTAAATCCACTTTTAATAATTAAAACCTCATAATTAATTCAGTTTTGAAGAAAAGTAGACTTATGGTATATGGGAACTATACAACTCATATATTACCATATAATGCGTATTCACAAGTCAAACATAAAAACTTGAGGTAAATTTCACATTCGTTTAACTGACAATGGTCACATTGGTATAAAATAAAAGACTTAATTTAAGTTAACTAATACAATGATTAATTGCATACTTGACTTATTGGCATAAAAAAATTACATTAATTATTGTACAATACAACATAAAATGTGAATAGGATTATAAAAACAACTAAGATTAAAATAGATTAAAAACTATTGATAACTTTTATGTTAATTAAGAATAAGGATTGGTGCAATTCTTACAAAAAGGTGACAGGAATATTCATATAAATAGTAAAATACAATATGATTGTTACAAATCAAACTGCAGAGTAGGTACAATGCATATAATTTAATTGTTAAAATGCCGACCATTAAAATGACTGAAAACAAATTGGTTATATAGCATGACATGAATAAGAAGTGCTGTCCAAAGTTATGCCGAGTTCTAGGAAAGTGTTTTGCGAAAGGCAATGTCAAATATATAGTTGTGTGAAACTAAGTATGGAAAAAACTAGAGTTGGCAACGACTCAGGCTATATATACCATATACTGTTGACTTTTTCTGACAGATGGACATTATCACATCGAACTGTGGACATTGGATACATTTAATATCAAATATTTACCGATAGTGCTATGACAACAAAACATCTGTGAAGATGAAATTGAAGGCAGTAAGAAAACTAGAACAATACAAATTCTTACTTCAATTACCATTCGTTAGAACGGCCTCGTAACATGCATTTATGAATTTAATTATATCCACTTCTGTGCGCGTGACCACCATATGATACCTGCATGATTCACACCCTTCAGCCCTATCAAATATCGGTTGTCTTTCCGAACATTGGAATCACACCGATCAGAAGAAGAGGCAAGTAAGGTTTAAGCTCTCACAAGGCATATAAATATGTACTATATTAATATATTCCTATGCAAATTTTCTATAAAATCATTGTCCAGTAAGCAATTATTTAAAAAATTAATTGACACATGCATAATTGTTGTGACAGTTTGATTGTGATGTTTATGACGCACACGGAATAAAATGAACTATTAAGCTACCACACAATTGAAAAGATGAATTGTCTTATTGCCTAATGTTTGGTCATTTTAAAAATATATTATTCAAATAATATATATATATATGGCGAATTGTCCAGAGAAACATATCAATAGATTAATGTATATATCTTTTATACATTACAGTAATTATTGGCTACATTTAAAAAAATAGTCACTATCCATTGGTTACATCTAATCCCTGAATTTTATAAAAAAATTGATTGTAATTAACTGATGTTGAGAACAAAATAGTTATTATAAAATACAAAATCCATGACAATATAGACCAAATATAAATCATTGCAAGAGGTGAGGATAAATTACAAATGTTTGAATAATTATATTAATTTATAATTCTATGGGTTTATTAATTTTATCAATAGATACTTTCGTCTATTTAGATCAGTAAATCCCAAACTATTTTGTGCCACGGACCCCTAAATAAGATAACAATAATCCGTAGCCTACAAAAAAATATTTCTTATAGATGCAAAAAAATATTGAAAAAGTTTGCAGAATTATGATTTGACATTTTTTTAGCTCCTTAGAATTTAAACCTTTCACGGACCTTCTGACGTTGTAGACGGACCCCCAAATTAATTTTAATTTGCTACGGAATCCCTGAGCGGTCACAGGGACTTCAAGGGGTCCGTAGAAACCACTTTGGGAATCACTGATCTAGATTATAATTCTATTCTCATCTTGATAACAATATTGAGTAAACTAGTTGTCCTGTAAAACTGTAATTTAAATGATTTTTTCTATGTCGGCCCTGAAGGTAAGGATATGCATCTCAAAAGTGTGAAACACACTCTAGAAAATGGAATATATTGATCTCGGAATTTTTCGGCTAATTTATAAATGTAAATGTAAATCGGCAAACAGCCAATGACAATCTAGTCTTACATGTTTTACTTCCTGAAAATTCTTGGTTGCTGTGAGTTTCGAGCCCGCAACCTCCGGCTCCGTTAGCATGCATGCTAACCTTACAGCCACGAAAAAAAGGATTATAATTTAATATAATTATTTAACCTTCATAAAATGGAGTTATGTCTTATCAATATTAACTTAATTAAGACATTAAAAAAATTATGAATTGTGACCATCTATTTTTATTTATTTTAAAACCTATATTATTTATTACTATACTTAAAAATCAGTTCTATATATTGTAAAACCCCAATTTAACGGAATATTCAATCATCCATAATTTCAATTAAAATGCTATGCATGAAACTTTAATAAAAGGTTCATTCAAAAGGAGAGCATATGAACCTTTACAATGTGAGGATTTGTTGAGGCTTATATGTTTTATATGTTAGGATAGTTTTACAGATTTAACTGTTAGTTCACTTAAACTATGTTTTATATCCAAATACAAATCAATTTTGACTTTTCAATTTGAATGTTAAGCTCTAAGCAATTCACAAGTCCACAAAAATTTCACTCAGTAGGAGCATATGACATCAACTAGCCTTACAATATTTTTATGACAATTAGTTTTTTAATTATCAGAGAATGTAATTGATAATATCTTCTACTGAAGTTGAGCAAGCACCCGAGCAAGAGAATTGCTGAAAACTGGAGCTTGCAGGTTAAAATCTGATAAATGCATAAAACATTGGAATATTATCAATGCTAATTTTAATGCAGAACACATGTTGAGTGATTGGCAGAAAACCATCCCTTGTGAAAATTACCAAGATAAATCTTCAGACAATAGAGACTCGTATACCTCTTGCAACAGAAGAAATGGCAACAAAAAAAAATGATGGGTTCACTTCAGATTTCCGTTAAATGTGAGATTTACAAAGATAATATTATTTAATATTGGCTACGCGTTTCGTGGAAGCATTAATATTATTAAGTTTTTGTTTAAAAATATATTATCATATATTTTGAAATTCATTTGAGAGAAAGAGACACATTAGTAGTTTCAAAACCAGTTTGACTGTAACAATTTTCCATGAGTGAATGAATCTTTCGATATTAGCTTCTGAATAAAAATGATTGCTCCTACTAATCTTTGACTGAAGTATATGAAGTATATGATTATTTAATACCTCATATTCCCTAGTATCTCAAACATACCTTGGTATAATGGATGTGAAGTACCTACTGGGCAAGGAGTGCTAAGTGTGCTAAGAAGAAATTCTCATGGGTGTTTAAAAATGGAGATCTACAACAGTAATGATCGTTATGGTATATCTTAATATTTATACGTTTTTGCCAAGCATTATAAAAAAATAACATAAACTCTGTCTATAAGATAATAATTTCAGATAGGTCACATTCTCTCAAATGATTTCAATAAACTATATTTCTTCAGTTATAAGATGTACTCTTTTCTTAGTAACTCTAAAAATAGTATCTAAAACATTCTACTCTAGCCTCAGGAAAATTGGGAATTCAGCAATCAAAAAATTTACTCTAAGTTGACAGAGCTTCATAGCGTATACAAAAAGTATATAAATTAATGGCATCTTAGAATTGAAGAAATATTTACCTTGATATTTGGTTCAATTTGTAAGGTGTTAAGTTCTACTTTGATAAAGGTGCATAATTGTTTTTTATTAATATATTTTAAAGGATTTATTAAATTAATATAAAAAAGGAACTACATGGAAGTGTTTTTAATTTAAATATTACTATTTATGACTATGGTCAGCATGTTTTTAGAGATATAATGCAAAGGACTAAAATAGTCATAATTTGACTAATATCTTTATTCATTACCAATACAGATTCATAGTGAATCATCAATTATTACCAGAATGAATGTTGTATTTCTCAACTTCATTTTTATTAATCACAATTATTAATTAATCCACAAGTCTCACATATGTCAGCAAAGAGGTATGATATTGTTTTTTTATAGATATATTGCAGAAGGACAAAAATAGTCATCATTTGAGATTACGGAGATTGCTAATCATAACTAAATTGAATGTTGTAGTTCTTTGACAACAAACATTTATTAATTAACTCAGCAGTTATGATGAGTACACACAGCCAAAGATAATGCAAAGCGAAACCTCAATCGCAAGCAATCATATTATGAAAGTGTATATGTTTCAAATAGTTTTATGTTTAAAATCAATGTCTATCAAGGACCGTCGATTGATAGTATTAATTGCTCAATTGCACATTTACTAAATATACATTTCACTGTAACTATAATGTGTCCATGTTACACATTATTACTCTGGTATATTATATCAGAGATTAAGAAACATTTTGATAAATTGCTGTAGAACAACCACCACAGATACTATATGACAATACCAAAGTGAAAATGTGATCTGACCCGGCTATAAATGCCACAAGAGAGTCATAACCAGATGTATATATTATTTAAGGAAACTGGATTTGACACTTTATAAATCTATAAATCTGAAGGAGCTACATAATGCTAGTATGCCCAGAGCAGATTGACTGATAATAAATATTCTTAAATACACCGTTCACCAGCCGCAGGGAGTGGATGTAGTCAAAGAGATAAAACATAGAAAAATAAGATATATGAAGTTGTTAGTCTGCTGTTGGTTACCGAAACAGTTCAATCCTGAGATTTCAGCCTGCCAATGATTTGGCAGACTGGCAAGAACAATAAAATTTACCTAGAGATGTCTATGCCAAAAAAATTGTGATTTCTTTACTTGCCTATAGTGTGCGAAATAAATACAAGTTTCCCACAATTGGTGATAATTTAAGATGCTGAATCTTAAAAATTGTGGAACCACTTGAAATGAAATTTACCATGAGGTGTTTCCCGAAATATTATATATAGTACCGTTAAATACTCCGTGGTATACTTTGAAAGCTGATTCAAAGTACACTGGCTTATCACGAAAAAAGAGTGACGCTTTCGGTGTAACTGCGCAGGTTATATAGTTCTTCTTTATTATACAGTCGAATCGGTTCACTTTCACATCTTGTTTCGGTTTTGATGCTGTCTTCTGTGCCTGGCGTGGTGACCAAGCTGACGCAAAAGCAAAGAATTCTCATCATCTGGCTCACTTGCACCGGTGCTGATCATCCCTGCGCCATTGTTCCCCCAAAGGTTGACTTTTCCCGGTAAATAGAGAAGGCCACACAGAGTAAATGCTGGAATTTAAAGAATAATTATAAATAAAAATGGACTAGAAATAGAGAAGCCACATTTTTAGTACTTGCTATTATCATGTAAGACTCTGATCAAAGGTGAAATAAATTAATAATTTACCGTTCAATACACAAGGGAAGATCACATAAAAGTTGAGGGTCGTGGATCGGAAGTATAAAGCCTCACTGCAGTAGAGAATAATTGTCAGTGCCAATGCCCAATATCCAAGAGAGACAACACTAAAAAAAATGATATACTGTAAAAATATATGTTTTTCAGAATACAGATGTTTCATACAGAAACTTGAAGGTTTTGTCAAAAGACAGCGGGAGATAACATAAGAAATTAATGATTAATACAAGCTATGCGTGAATAATATTGATTTTAAAGTATTTTGATTTGTAAATTTCCATGTAGATTCATATAATATATAAGGGCTTGGCTTTATGGCAACTTTAGTCAATACATGTAATACAAAAATGACTCACAAAACATTAGAATAAAATTGAACATAGCTCTACTGTAAAAACAATTTAATATCTAGGAATGTGGTAGTTTACAATATTCTTGTAAAAAGCTTACGGTCTATAATGAATGTATAGAGTGCAGTGAATGAGAGCCAGGGCCTTAAGAATGGAATACATTCCGAGCATTCTGGAAACTGTGAAATCATCTGAAACACAGATAATTAAAAAAATTATATATCATTTTAGAGTGTATTGAATTTTTTTTGAGTGTCTCCATAGTATGATCAAACGTAACTTATTACCCAGTTGGGAATTCGGTATAGATTAATTGGTCTGTGATAAAATCATAGTTTGAATAATCCTCTACAACAAATTTTGTAAAAAAGCGAATTTTCACTAAGTATATTCAAATTAAATTTTTATTGTTTTTAAATAGATTAAAAATCTAACCATCCATAAAATCACTATCAGGGTCACCCAAGAAAGATCTCCTCTCGATGTATGATCTCCCAGCAGTACCGAGGTCCATGAAGGCAACGAAAGCAATCCATCCTCTAAAGGCATACAATAGTTTGTTTTGTACTGCCATTTTGATTGATTGTTAATATTATCACCTATAAAAAACAATTCAAAAAATCAAACCAAATAAATAGTTTCAACAATTTAAAATATTTTATAAAAGATCAGTGTTTTCGGTAGCCGAGTGGTTAGTGTGCATGTTATGGACCCGGAGATCATATTTTAAATTCCCAGAGTTGCTGTATTTGAAAAATCTGAAGATGAAGGACTGTATAATGTCCCCTGATGGATTGAGCAATGGACTGACAATCAATTCTGGTGAAAAAATTCTATCATTCATTCATTATCAACTTGAGTGGTTACCTTCACACAGTTGAGATCCATATGTTTTACTTCTAGAGCAAACATGGTACAAAAAAAATCGTAATATTTTATAATTTCGATTTAAGTCACTTTTAAATTTTATTTCTTCAGTTTTTGAAATTATTTGAATATAATTGACACTATTTGTATCTCACAATTCGTTTGTGATACTTAAATTTGGAATGTAATAATGACGGTTGATGCTTTATTGTTAAATGTTGACCTGTGAGCAATGGCATTTCCAAATTATTTAATAAATACAGCATTTATTTGCCATAATTATGGTGTGTAAATACATTATGATAATGCTTTATCAGTTATATGGTTTGTGATACATAATTATGGTAAAAATCTTACTCAGAAGTGTTTAATAATAATTAACATAAGGATTGAATTCAAGAAACTCAACCAAGGATATCTAAGATAGATAAATTGTTTGAAAAATGGATTAATTTTGAACAAATCTAATGATATTTTTGGAATATTATTAGTCTTTGTTAAGGCCTGAGGAGTAAGCGGTATATAAAAATGAAGCGAAAATCTAGCACAGAGCACAGAAAACAAAAATCAAAGAAATAGTGAAACCTTCATCTAGAAGTGAACATATGCTACAATGTCTTTTTGATTTAATTCTTTATACATATCAATGAATAGAGGAGGAATATAAGTCAGGTTTGGCAAAAAGAATTTAATCCCAAATAAGATAAAAATTTATATGGTAAGTACATAAATATTAGGTTAAAATCTAGATTAAGCATATCATGAAATTCGTCGCAGATGGTTTCGCGAAAATCCGTTCTTCAATTGGTAACACAAGTTCTTATGTTGGCAAGCAGAAAACACAGAACAGATCTCCCTGAAATGGGTATATACATGTATTTTCTGCTTACCAACCTAAGTACTTTTACTACCAATATAAGAACGGATCTTAGCGCAACGTCTGCGACTAACTTCATATGAGATGCCTAATTTTTACCGTAATATATAAATGCATTGTGTAAAATTTAAGTCAGGTTTTAATAATATTCACTAAAAATTCATAAATGATACAGATTAAGAATATAAAAATTGCGTATTTTAATTTTTTGCGACATTTTTCATTTTGGGCAGTATACAATTGCAATTGCAGGGTAATATAAATAATTTTTGGGTTGCCTTACATATTAACGAAATATGTAGCATTACAATCTTACGCAATCAAGCGTAGGTCATTGTTATTATGTATTGCGATATTTCGATTGGAAAAAACGTCGAGAGGATAATGTAAAGATAACACAAATTTCGAAAGATAGATTACCATAATAAATTAAATACACTTAAGACCACCCTTATCAATATTTAAAAATAAAAAACGTACCGGTATGTTAATATGTTGCTATACTTCATAATAACAATACAAAGTAATGAAATAATCTTAGATTAAATTTATTCTTTAACTGTACTGAAGCCGTATAAAAATAAGAAGACCTATTTATTTGCGGTTCATTGACATGGGTTTTTTATAAATAAATTTAAACCGATTTATGTAATACGGAAAGCTTCTAATAGTTTCAAAATAGATTCAAAACGACTATTTTTAGAAATTGATTCCCAGTTTCGGCACATATCCAAAATGCCGAAATGAAAATATGACATGTTCTCTAGGACGGAGTTTAACAAAAATAACACCAAAACTTCACGTTTTATTATATATTTTTATGGTCGTATGTTTATATATGAATTTATATTTTTAAGAACACAGGTAATTAATAAACTAACCAACAATTTCAACGGGCGACGTACTGTTTATATATTAATTCAACTGACAAGTGATGTTGCCATTGAAACAATAAAAATAAATTAGTATCGTGAAAAAAGGGTTAAAATCAATTACATAAATTATTAATTTATAATAACAATTATTGTTATCGACCCTCAAAACTATTTGGAATTTGGAAGCTAGTTTGAGTCATCTGTAAACTATTTTAAGCCTTACGTTATCTTTGTGATTTATGTACATATTATACAATAATATTTTATGATTAATTTTACATATCTTAGAGTTAAAATGCAATATATATTTAAGTTTTACAAGGGTGATCGTTAGCAGTCGTTTTTTACTGTTACATTTATTAAATTTAGAAGCAGTTATATAATAAATTACTCTAAAATATTTTGCTTAGAATCTGGATTTATTTATTGATGTTGTTTTAAACAATTTTATCCAAGTAGCAGGTGTTAATTTTACACGGCATACATTTTCAAATCAACTTATTTAAAAAAAAAAAAATACACAATACACTCAAATTTTACCAATAAACTGTCAGGCAAGTCAACATTGATCACGAGAAATTAAGATACATCGACAAAGTGAATTATAAAGATTTTTAGATTATGTAGACCTGTTTTATAAGAACATATTTTACAATGACTGTTTGTTAGCCGGTCATTCAATTCACTTAGAATTTGTTGGTTTAAAACTATTTTTACCTGGAATCTATATATATGTGGATGTATATAAATATTGCATGATTAACATGACAAATTACTACATAAACTTGGTAAATAATTTCTATTTTCATGGAAAAATATAAATAATGTTACTCTTACCTTGCAACACTTTTCACGAAATGTCAAAACACAGTTTAATTGACGACCCGTGCGGCAATTTATTTACATACATTTCGGTTAAAATTTAACCTCAAACAATCTCATCGGAATGAATTTATTAAATATTTATTAAAGGGGTTAAAAATACAAAATAAATCCTCCGCTTATTATCCTATGACTTGTCTAAGTAAGATATGTATGGTTTGTGGAAAAACAATGAGAAAAGAATTAAATTCGTAGCACTTAGTCGCAAACTCGTGAAAACTATACGCAGTGCAGTTGTGTACCTGCGCGCTGGTTGTTAGACGAGCAAACGTGTTACGGGCAATGTTATGAATGTACGATTAAATATTTAAAAAAATATTCCCGCTTTTGATTATTCTTTTTTTATACCATGTTCACTCCCAACGTGGAGCATATGGATCTACACAGTGTGA
>JAGVSQ010012337.1:0-11704 GCA_022683975.1 Rhyacophila evoluta
TTAAACTACGTGTCGTTTTACCAATATAAAAATGGTCACAGTTATTACATTGTAAATCTAATCGGTCTTTATTATTGATCAATATGTATAGTAAAACATCGATGTAACTGTTTAATGTAAGTGAAGGACTGTTCGTTAACAATTAAAGTCCGTTATGTAAAATGTGTTTTGAGAATGCATTTTTATACAAATATAGTTTAATTTGCTAAATGACGAATAGTCAATAGTTTTCGTAAGCCGTCGAGATGCAATCTTATAATCATATAAGTTTGTTTTTGGGGTCGTTGCTTCATCCTCGCTTTCTATACTTGCATGGCTATGTTCATCTGATATTTCGCTTTCAATCATCATGTAATACTCATGGCCATCTGTATCTACTTCTAAAGACTTTAAAACCATTTCTTATTGTACTTCTTCTCCAGTACAATTCTGTATTGTCTTATAGAAATCAGGAACTTCTAAATGTATGTCGGCATATTGGTAATCAATTATTTTTCTAACCATTTCCAATGCTTGCAGTTTTATTATTTTATGAATATTTTTTTCATTACATGGAGGTTCTACTGTATATAGCTATTTTAATTAAATTAATTTAGTTTTTTTTTGCAAAACGATCAGATTTTTAAATAATATTATTCAGCTGGAAATACACGTTAGGAATTATAAAATTTTCTCACGGAAAGAATTAATTGGTAGTTGAAAATTAAACGAAAAATTATGTAAACATAACGTCAAAAACAAAAGCTCCTTTATAGAAGGCGGAGTTTGTAAAATTAAAAGACGAACCGTTTAAGTATTCCGGCCAACAAAACGGTAATGCTTTGTATTAGGTTGTACAAAATTTATTATGTTATTTAATAGCGATGAACAAAATATATAAATAATAAGGCTTGCTTAAACTTTTCGTTTGTCATTGCGGGAGGAGAGAAAGTCGAGTGGCGCTGTTGGAGTTGTGCCACCGCGGAGCATCAATCATTCCGTGACCACAATTCTATGAAAAACTTGTGGAAATTTCCACAGAATAATTATTGCCAGCACTTATTTCAACCACTGGAAATTTCAGCCAGTCAAACTTTCAGCGGAAAAACATTATTTTCTAAGCTGCTTTTTAAGTCCTAATCGATGTTTTTTGTCTACCACGTCTTCTTAGAAAACATCTATTGTAAATAATTTCACTATCGTAAAATGTTTAATAACAGTTTTTCATTAATTATATTTTAATTAAAATAGCCATAAAACTGATTTTTTCTTATTGTATTTTCAACCTAATTCTTATTATATTTATGAGCACCAGACGCCGTCTCACATAATTCTTTTCGCTATTCAATGTTTTTTTATTTTTCTAGATCATAAATCAACATTAAAATACGCTTCACAGTAATATTCAACAACTTAAGACTTTACGTTAGAGCTATATCCTTTTTTCTGAACGGAATCACATTCCTCGTTTCTCATCTGAAAGTCCTCGCATCGTATGCATTAAAAAGAAGAATACACCGGACTCTCTTTTTACACGGTTTCGAAACAGCACGGTGCCAAGCCCCCCAAAAAGTTTTTGCTTAAATTCAGTAAACCCGAAAATCTTCAAAAGAATATTACACAAGCTCTAGATATTTCAAGTGATTAAAACGATGTCGTATCAAATGTGCGTAAACGGGTTCGTTTATTGTCTGATATTGTTATTAATAAAATTAAAATACACTAAAAGAATTATGAATTTTATAGCCATTGTTTTTTTATACAAGGAAACCTAACCACCATTTTTTTTTTAGTATAATTTTTTACAGTGTTTTTTTACACGGGATTGCGTGGAACTTATGCACCATCTAAAAAAGAGTCCGGTGTATTGAGCAAATAACGAAGAAAAAACAAAATATTTTAAAATACAGCTGTAGCTGTATTTGCTTCAAAACCAATATTCATTCAACATTGACATTTTAAAGAAAATACTCTCATTGTTTTTTAGCTTTCTGTAAAGTATGTAAACATTCACATACGGGATTTAATAAGCATTAGGCTATCATTTTATATTTATCTAAAAGGATAGTTTGAAAATAACTATCAAATGTATAATCAATTCCAATATATCAATAATAAAAGTGCTTAAAGTTTTATTTTCTATTTAAACATGCAAATAAATTTAAAGTCAAAAATGTGATTTATATTATAGAATAAAATTATTGGAAACTCTTACTAAATTTAATATTTTTAACATTCTTTGAGTCACATCCGGACATTTTGACTCTCAAAATTATTATTCTTATTCAAACTATTTGAGTTATAATCCTATTTGCACAACAAAGCAAACATGTCGTGTTTACAAGTCATAAGAGCTTAGTGCCACTCCTCGATTTCTCAAAAGTTACTCGGACTAATTTATCTGAATTTCAAGATAAATAATTTCACAAAATCATTTATTCACTAATGTTCCATTAGCAAAGAAATATCACTATAAATTTTCTTTCAAATTATTAATCATTTTCTTGTTACAAATTTCCTTATGAAGAAAATGATAACGTTGTAGATGTTTGATGCCATACTAAGCATTGCGTATAATAATTCTTGTAATATTTATGATACTTAGATAACAATATGCTCACAATTTTTACATGAAAATTTATTTAGAATTTTAATTTCCGTATATTTGTGACCCGTGTATCATATTTCGTCATTTTCAGATTGTATATATTATACAATACACGAACAAAATTTAAACATACACTGATTTCCTATACGATATTTATTTTAATTTATATCGATTTTAACTACGTCTCATAAATAAATTGACTAAATCAGTGAAACAACATTTGAATATATATTTAAAAATGTACAAAATTCAAAAAAATTAAATAAAATCGATCATATTGTGTGTAGAAATGAAAAAATACCTTACTTCCACACGACAAATTTAAAGATGGCACCTTAAAGATGGTGTATTAAATAGACAGAACCTTGAATTGCGTGAAGACTAAAACCAGTTCCATATTTGCCCAATCTGACCTAAGAAAAAAAACTAGCATAATTGATGTGATGGAAGTTTTTTCCCAGTCAATCCTTTTTTCAAACTAAAAGCTAAATTATAATACTTATTTGGCATCTGTGACTTACATCATTTTGATGTACCTAATGTGCATTAAGTTATATTTATTATGATTATTGAAAATAAGCTATTTTTAAATATTGAGCGTTATATCCTTTTTCTTTCCTACAGTCGATGTATTACAATATCGTATTAATAATATATTATTGTTATTAATATTAATATTACTATTAATATATTGTCTCTGCGTTGATAGAGTGCGCGTCAGCAATCAGGGAAATGCGGGTTCGATTTCACATCTGTTTGAGTTTTAAAAATCAAAAAGTACAGAACTGGATCCCCATTGGGTTGAGCAATTGTATGAGAAACAATTTTCGTGAAAAATAATCTGTCAAGACGTTTTTACACTGTATAGATCCATCTACTCCAATATGGGACCAAACATAGTACAACAAAATTAAATATATATATATATATATTAATATAAGTATACTTCATTAATATAAAAGCGATACTTTTTTTTTTTTATTATTAATACACAATGTGTTAGGATAGCTACGTTATTACTTTTACACTGTGTAGACCATAAACCTGAGTTTGAAAGCAAACATGGGATAAAAAATAAATATTAATATAAGTATAATTATTTAATATAAAAGCAAATTTTTGTTTATTTTTTATCAAATACACAGTGTGTTATAATAACAATTTTTCACCGATAGAAAACAAAAATATTTATTAACGCTATAAGAAAAAAAAATGTAATTAGGTACGCTTGGGTGAAAAATTACACTATACAGATTTCCTATTAACACAGAAAAAGGTAGGATCACAAACTTACACACAGTTTGCGCACGTGGTGAAATCAAGCACCCTCACTCTTTCAAACAGATTCGCCTCACTGTTATTTCGTGAATGAAAATTTTCGCAGGGTGTGGGTGGATATCATTGGGCCGGTAATCGGTTGGCGAGTTACAAATTACCAAGCGAATTTAATTGCTTTATTACGCCTGCCTGATTCAGGCGTGCTTTTATAGCGGGTGGACTTCAATGTTCCTCTAAATACAAAATAACAAAATCACGAACAAGCTCGATTTTCTAATTAATAGTTTCACAATCTATTTAAACTGAACAGTACACATCTTTCAACTAGTATTTCATTGTCTTCTTTAATATAATGTCGAATATAGAAAAGAAAAAGGATGTTACCCACGCACAATAATTTTACAAGAGGGACATAAAACGTATATTTAATGATTTTAGACTGAAGTTTCAATATAACATAGACAATCGAGAATTCTCATTTCAAGAATTCTCGAGAAATTTAGTTTTTTTCTCGAATTTCGAGAATTTTGGGAGTTCCAAAAAGTTTAGTCCCGTATTATTTCAGTATTTAATTTAAATTGACAAAAATACGAATGTGCGATATTCCTGCTAAATTTTAAAATTCTCGATTTTTCTCGAGATTTCTTGAGAATATTGAGTAAATAAAATTCTCTAATTCTCGAGATTTACAAAATTGCTAGAAAAGGGGATTCGTCAATCTCGAAAATTTTAAAATGTCGAGAATTCACAATCGCTAATAGACACCCCTTGAATTGCATAGGTACTAAAACTATTATTTTATTTACACAATGTGATTTATGTAATGCGTAATTTCAAAAAAAACCAATTAAATTTATTTGTCCTTTATTATTAATTAATATTACTTTTTATTTTCTACAGTCAATACTAATATAAATTATACATCAGCTTACATTTTAAACTACTGATTTAGATGGAGGCTGCTGGTTTTACCAAGTGATATTAAAACTGAAAAAGCGTCCTTACTTGTGGATTAAAATTCAGTGAAGGCCGCGTATGTATGATGTATAAATAAGAATGAAACGGATATGTAATAGTTAAAAACACTTTAAATATTTTCTTCGCCGAGTATTAATGTGAAATTATCTGACAAATAATTTTCGATATAAAATTTTTTAACTTGACATATTCATTTAATTTTACGAATGAAATTTTCTTCTATTTTTACCTGTTAACTATAGTAACATTTTTTCCCGTAAGTATTTATATTGTAAAAGAATTTGCACCCATATTTTTTACCACATCCGTTTAGTCAGTGGAGCATATGGATCTTAAGCAGGGTGAAGATTTTAACACTGAAAATGAAGTATATGAATCTTCACAATGTGAAAATTGGTAACCAGAAAATTGATCATTTAAATAGGCATTTGAACTTTTATTATAAAATTAAAAATCTATTAGATGTTGAAATTGAACCTGCATGCCACGGATGCAATTTTCAAACGCCGACCTCTCAGCTACTGTAAAAACAATCCGTATACACATCCAATAAAGAAATATGCATAGAAGATAATGTAATGTATATTGCATTTTATGCAATAAACCTTACCGCTAAAAGTTAAATCAAATAACTACATCATGTTCAGAAACTCAATATATTTTTGAAAAGAAGGAATGTAAAGTACAATTGCATATAAACGCACTGAGTGGAAATACATCTCCACGGAGCTGCAATTGAAGGCAATAGAAAAAGAATTAACAATACATACGTGACTGTAAGCTTGCCATTAGCTTGAAAATTAGCTTTTAGCCAGCTTTTATTCTAAAAACAGATTATATATCGGGCTATTTTGTTTTTTTTTTATTGTATATTTAAAATATTCAAACCATAATGTGGATATTTTCGATTTGAAAAGCTTTTTTATTACAGAAGCTCCGCCCTATTGTGGCTAGCAACCTGCTGCAAACGAAAGCTGTCAAACTTTCGTTGGTCGTTAATTAGAACTAATTTCATCAAAAATTGAAACGTTTTAGTTTATTTGAGTTATATTCGTATTACCGCACCAACTAAAGTTATGCGAAATCACAAACATGCTATAAATGGTTAAATAAATTACTCCGACAAATGTTATTTTTTAATTTAAAATGAACCTTTCGCTCAAAACAAACTCGATTGTAACTTATTTGTAGATAAAACACTAATAATTCGTCGTCATTGGATTAGTTAGTAGAGTATCAAAGGCACGTAATTTGAAAAACAAAACGTGTTTTCAATTAATTAGATGGTTTATTTTATTATATATTATAGGTAATTCTGTTTTTACATAATATGGCAATCAAACGTTTCTAAAATAGCTTAGATACTTTCATGTATTACCTATATGTTTTGAATTATTGTTTTTTATGTTCTGAAAATTTAACAGTTGGTTTATTTGACAAGCCAATCCTATAACGATGTATCATAAAACTCTTTAACAAAACAACGTTCCATAGCATATTTAGTTATTTTTTCATTAACACAAAAGTGTATTAGGTAATTATTCACTATGAAAATGAATCAATTTTCGAGTCATCTTTATTATACATAAAATAATAAACATTACTAATATTGTATCAATATTACAACCAAATACTGTGGATCAATTTTCCACAAACAAACTATTTTTTACCAAAATGTCCTATAGATCATTGTGTTATTAAAAGATTCAATTTGTATATTTAAAATTTGAAAATATTTTAATTTGTTAAATTCTATAAATATAAGCTTAAAATATTAAAGCTGAGATTTCACTTACTAGATAACATTGAAATTTTTGAATACATTCTATATTAATCCGACTTACCGATAAACATAATTAATATCATGCAATTAATTATATATTATATGTTTATTTAATATTTGTAGCATTTACATGACATGAAGTCTTTAAATGGACGACTGACTACTTGGTACAATTTATAGATATTTAGAATTAGCTCATAAAACATCCCAGATTTCCACGTATAACTCAAAAATTTTCGTATTAAGTACCTTATAGGTTAAATATAAACAGCGTTGAAAACACGCTCCGGCTTTTGTATTGCGTGTTATTAATTTAATTGTAGCTTAATTTTGCAATATATGTTTATACGATATGGAATATATCTTACAAAACATATTTTATTTGATATAAATATATGCCTCGACATTGTTTGTATATAACAGTGTTTCTTTAACTGAGGTTTGCTTAGTTCGAGAGTTCGAGAAACAATTTTTATCTGCGAACGTTTAGCTCTAATTCAAATAACACATTTAAATATCGTTCGAGGCTTTTTGTATTTGCTGTCATCGTAACGTAACCAAAAATAATGAGTTTTTTTTTTTTGATTATTTAAGCGTCTTTACCAACATTTATTAAAACGTAGTTTATTAATTGAGCCAAAAATTAAAATCTACAGAAGTTGGTTATGGTTGGGGCAGGGTCTGTAAAAATATGTTGTTAAATAGACTTAGTCCTCAGACTAAATAAGTTAAGAATTCCTGATAAAGAAAATAAATATCAAATTGATAGCCATAAGTTGACAACATGTATCATACATTTATTATTTTGTATTCGAAGACAAAGAAACCTTATAAAAATAAGTATCGAGAAAATGAATGAAATTGAAATATTCCGACATTTTGTATAATCTGGCAAGGCCTATCTAATTTATTTATATTGATTTATTGATAATGATAAAAATACGAGTATAAATAAAACATATGCATTAGGGTCATCCAAAAATAATTATACATAAATTATGAACATTTTATAAGTGATTCAATGAGTTGAATTCAACGAGCAAAAAGGCTTCAAAATTTTTGTGCCCCCCCCCCCCTCTTTAATGGAAGAACGATCTAAAGCTTAGGAAGCTCTGGTCTGAATGAAATTAAATACAACATTTTAAAATTTAGTCGGATTCGGTCAGTTTTTAACGACTCCTCGACGACGATCGCTCCACATACCTGGTTACGATGGTATTTTCCGATAATTCATACTTCTCCGATATTAAAGAGAACCGTATAAAAAAACGACGAAGGAGGTGGGGCAAGTAAGCTGCATGCATGAATCTGAAAGAGCGCCATGAATCACTCGGCCGGCCCGAACAATTCAAATGAGTCAGATAATATTGTTAGATCGCAGCGACCCCTTTGGGGCAGCACTCCTTTTAATATTATCGAGTGTTGGCGCTTAGTTGAACATCATTTTCACCCTTGTCAAGGCGGTAGGGGAATAATTCGACGAACAGAAATTGCCTGGGAAAATAGCGGCGCGATTATCGATTTTCGTCGCCAAGCAGTTTGTTTTCATCTACATATTTCTTCATATGAATATTAAGCAGGCCGATTTGGACGATTTGAGGAATCGGCAATACAATTACGATGATTATCATAAAATGTGACGAGAGAAGAAATTTAGACTCTTTATTTCTTGACTTCCAAGGCATTTCCTTATATTTGGCCTAAGGAACAACTCGAATGGCATTTTTTTTTTGTCGACTCTACCCCAAACTACAAGATTTTATGTCATGAGAATTTATTTCTGACTCAATAATTTCATACGCGCAATGGTGCAACGATTCCTTAGCACTGCTCTGTCACCTATTTTTTTTTATATGGAACTCACTTTTCAAGTACATTTAATAAATATTTTTACGTTTAATGTTTATTAACTAGAAAATCATTTATTTTTAAATTTCTTATGAATATTTTTTATTTATTATTTGAACTACTAAATATAATGAATATTTTCTGTAATAGAACAAAAAAAGCGGGCGGACAGTTAAAATAAAATATTTGGAACCTTGTTGAAAAAGTTGAGTATATAGATACGAATGAATGAATTATGAAGACGTCTTGACAGATTATTTTCACGAAAATTCTTTGTCATATGATTGCTCGACCCAATAGACATTTAGTCCTGGATTTTTCGGATTTTAAATATCCGACAGATGGAAAATCGAACTCGTATTTTCCGGATTCTTAGGCGCTAAGAGA
Source organism: Rhyacophila evoluta (assembly GCA_022683975.1). Classification (NCBI taxonomy): domain Eukaryota; kingdom Metazoa; phylum Arthropoda; class Insecta; order Trichoptera; family Rhyacophilidae; genus Rhyacophila; species Rhyacophila evoluta. Next base: position 8,862 of record JAGVSQ010012337.1, read on the forward strand.
CCGCATATCTACATTTTATCTACATAATTATTGCTTAAATAGTCGAATTTCAAAAATTATGATCTTTTTTTATTTATTATTCCTTGTTTATAGTAAAATTATATGAAGTAACCTTTTTTGGATGTAAAAATTTTTACTAAAAGAATTATACTAATACAAGTGAAAAGTTGGGGGACATAATATTATTGTCGAAATTGTGTCGCGGACCCTCCGCAATGATTACGCGGAACCCATTTTAAGAACCGATGTATACGACCATATTCAACGGACCCAAATATAATATATTTAAGCACATATATATATATCTAGATACATTTAAATTTATGAGTTAAATGATTAAGAATCCATTCAGTATTTTTTTTTTGATTTTTAGCAAACGCTAAAAGTTATGTAATTGTTAGGTCAATCGTTGCGGGTTGTAATTTATTACGGTTCTGCCTTTGATTGTATAAATAAAATAGTTGAATATCTAAATATAAAATCATGCCATTGTAATATATCCGATCTATTTGAACTGCAAAAGATGACTGATAAATTGTAAAAAAAAACCTTATAAATTACCTATTTTATAATCGTTTCCATAATATAAACGAGGGTATATATATCAATCAGTTGTTTGCGTATATAAATTTGTATAACATCCTAAATATATTTTTCAAAGTCGAATTGATTTTCTTTAATAAATGAATTTCAATTAAATATACAGAAAAAGCCAAAAATGTGTGCATTTTCCGCTAATATACCCAAATTAATTCCAAATACAGAAGTTTATCACACATACATATAATAATTTATAATGTTTAATAGAAGTATGACAAATTATTTTTTTATTCATTTTTAATACGGAATATAGTATGTTGTTCTAATAAATTTATTATAATATATGTGTTATGATTCTCCCCGGTATCATAGTTAGTAAGTAGCGTGCGCCACTAGCAGTCCGAGGTATAAGGCTTCGATTTCTCATCTGTCGGATTTAAAATGTCAAGAATGCAAAACTGGATACCCATTGGGTTGAAAATTTGTGTGACAAAAAATTCTCGTGAAAAATAATCTGTCAAGACGTCCATATTCACTCTATGTAGATTCATATGATCCACTTTGGGAGCAAACATTGTAAAAATATGTATTTAATTCAGTATACGCGTAACGTTGGTACGCTTTCGTCAATTTGATCCAAAGATCTATAGCAAAAACATTTTAATTAAGGAAAATAAAGAATGCACACTAATTTAGCATAAAAATATATTATATTTTACAATATTTCATAAATTTATAGTGAGGTGTGTATTTAATAATTATGAATGCCAAATGAATTTTATTCTGAATGCTATTATGTTATATTTCTATAAATACGCGTAATGTTAGAACAGCTATTTGATTCAAAGTTTTATAACAAGAACAAACACAATAAAGGAAAATAAATTATACAAACTGGTTTTGTTTTTAGCTTCGCCGGAAAATCGCGCGAGCTTTAAGTTTATACGCGGCGGTGGTTTACTGTAGAGACAAACTATTTCTACGCGACACATTTCACCGCATTTCACCCCTAAGCCTTCATTGTAAAATTTCTCTATATGGAATGAAATTGGTTGCACAAATATAGAAATAAATTCTTATCACAATACGACATGTTGCAAACATCCGTAAACATCACTTAAACCACAAGATAAAAATTGTATTGCAGCTGTTATGAATCTAACATTTACAATATTTTCATTTCACTTCAACACGTCTGCTTATTTAAATATGTCATAAATTGAGCATAGGGCCGTAGGGAGGCATTGGCAAAAAGCTATTTCCTAAGGGCGTGAAGACCCGAAGGGTGCTGGGAATGTGAAGTAAACCATTGGTTTTTTTATAATGTATAATTTATAATAAATACTAAGATTAATTATTTAATTTTATTGCAATTTAGCCACTAAAAAAACAAAATGTAGTACTGCCGTATTTGATATTTGCGAAGGGTACCAAAATCATTGCTCATTAAAAATATTGTATATTTTTTCTTGATGAATAATACTATGTCTTCAAGAACTTCCTCCAGTCTCTTTATCTTCTTGCAGCTCGTATGAGTTGGTATCAGAATGATCAAATCAAATCGATCCTTCAAATAAAAAAAGTCATGAGTTCCGTGAAAATATATGAAGAGTTGAATGAGGCAATTCCGGATATAATTTGCAAATTTCCAGTTCCTTACAATTGATCTCCTACTGAATATTGGTTGCAATTATTTCTTTTAGAAACTCACTATGTATTTGATTTGACATAAAACTGAACTAGATGACACGTGTTGGTTGGCAACTTGATTCGCATACTATAAAGCAAATCTGGAATTATATTTGCCATGTGAGACAACGTGGAGAATAATCATGTTCTATAGTCGGTTCTTATGTAAAGGATATGATCACCACATGGTGGCTTCAGAAATTTCTATCACTCTCCAGTCACTTTGCATCCTTCCAGCTCCTGCTAGTATCATTTGATTCCGATGAAAATATCCTGTGGAAAATATTTATGAAAATTATTAGTTAGCTTTAAATGGTTCAGTTAAATATCACTAACTTATTATGGGTCAATATAAATCTTCCACGCACAGTATACAGTAATATTATAGTAAATATAAATGAAATACACCAAAAATAGTATGCGCTACTACGAGTGATTTATTGTAAATACATTAGACAAGAAAATGTTGATATATTTATTCAATTTAACGCGAAATTACAAAATATATGTTCGTTAAATATGTGGTGTACATAAATTGATTTCATTCGGACAGTGCCAGAAACTATTTGACAACTAGTAATGTAAACACAAGTGAACTTTCATGCATATCGCTG
>JAGVSQ010012339.1:0-11702 GCA_022683975.1 Rhyacophila evoluta
TTATATGTGGGCGGTGAGCGAACATATAACATACTACCAATAAATCCTATTTTAAGGAAGTTTACCAGTTTTAAATAATTCAGAATATAATTTATTTTAATATGTAGAGATGGAAGATGATTTTAGGCTTTACACAAAAAGTGTGTTATTTTGTCGTTTAAGTTATCTTGCCTAAAGAGCAGTACCGCGTCGTGGGTTGGAGGCGCCCTTGTGTAAAAGGTGCTTTGAACATATGTTATGAGTTTAAATATTTTCACTAATTCATAACTAACATATTTTCAACATTATATACCGTTTCAAAGTATTTTATATACGCATCTTATATTTCTTGGTACGCTTATTTTTATTATAAAAATATCATTGCATGTAAAACACACCGTCAAATTTATTTCATTTTTTTTATAAAAATGCGCCTATAATATTCAAGCGCCTTCTTGCGGTGCGCAATCTGGAACTAGAACGGCATGGCCCTACTAAAGAGTAAATGTTGATATTGAAGTGTTCATATCAATACAACGAAAAGATTTTGTAGGCCATACGATATCCGTTTTATCGATATTAGTAAATTTAATTTTCTTGATAAAAATTCAAAACCTACAGTCAGAGTGTAATTTTAATGTAGAGGTCGATGGAAATGTGCGTGAGCCTTTATGTTATCGATAGCTTCTGTCAATTCAACACAGTGTCCGAGAACTCAAGTGATATTCCATACATTTGTTCAAGACGCAGGTGATTCTAAGCTCGCCTTTCGCCGGACTTATGATACTTTATTGGGAAGGAAACGCGTGTTACAAGCTGCAATTGAAAAGGATACCTGTAACCTGTTAACTGAAGCCAAAGATATTAGCTTTGCATGTAATTTTATGGTCACACAATTATATCACAGGCGTAATTAAAATAAAGGAAATAGCTGTGTAGATTTTGTCAAGATTACAAGTTGATCAATTGAAAGCATACACATAAAAGCTATGGCGTTCATTTATTTAAAAAAACATCTTTAACCAATACTCATGTTGAATAATCTTAAAGAAATTAAATATAGAATGATATGAATCTACCAGATTATAAATTTATTTGGCGTATTTTAGTTTGCATCATCAACAGATTTCACTATCCTGAAATGTTATAAAATTAGTCAAGATGATAAAATTAAGATAGCACGCGTAGTCAAGGTAGGAGCAAAAGCTTGTGAAGAATGGACAGGTTTGATAATAATTCTCCATGAAGGCCAACTTTATATTGGGTTGTTGTATCAATGATGATGTAAGTCATCGCACATAAATTAATTAGTTTCTTCAGTAGCTTCGTGGCATTGGTGTACGTTACTATTATATAAACTGTAATTAAGGATTACACTAGATCAGTGTGTGTTATGGCACCCTATGTTACCCTCATCAGAAAAGTGTCGCGAATATTTGTACGGAAGCTAAAAAAACGAGAAACCATAATTTTTCTGGAAAGAAACCATTTTTTTAGTTGCGTGAGCTTTTAGGGTACCGGGAGAATCTTAATTCAAAGAAGGTGCTGCGACTAGAAAAAATTTGGGAAGCACTGAAATAGAGTATAAAATATTATGCTTGACATATGCGCTAGTTGAAGATTGTTCTTCGGTAAAGAATATTGCGTGTATAAAAATACGAACATAAATGCCTTTAGAGTTTAAAATACTGTATGTGAATTTTATAAAATTTTAATAATCGTCTAGGTATGGATAACCCACACTTGAATATATCATGTTATTATATACTATTTTAGAACCAAACATAATATCGAGCCATTTCGGCAGGAAATCGTAAGCGGCAATTTGATGGATTGGCAAAAGATCGTAAGACATGCATGCATAATTTATGCATCACGATATTTTTCCAGTCCATCAAGTTGGCGCTTACGATGTTTTGCCGAAAAGGGTTCGATATATATTATGTCTATCAACTTATATACATCTAAATCGAAAAAAGTAAAATTGTTTGGTGTACGGTGACAGGACGGTCAATAGGCGGCGAAGAGTTGCTTGCGATGAAAATTCCTAGACGTCTTATACATAAACTATTCTAAGGTAACAGATGTATTTTAAAATTATATTGGCATATGAAATGACTATGTCCTGGTTAGCACGATAAATTAAATAGTTGCGAAATAGTCATATTAGCATTTTGATTACTGGTCAGGTACATAGATATCCCACGCAAACTTGTCGGCATTATCTATGAAGATATAATACACAATTTATCGTTAGAGATGCAGGCGAAACGATAGTGATTAAAATATAGTTAAGCAGCCGAGGTAATTATATGGTGGGCATTTTAATCCTGCGCCACGCCTGTGAGTTTATAATTAATTTTTAAAGCGGGGCAAATCGTCCGCCGTGCGTGCCAAATTACCGAACCGTGTTAATTTTTTTTTTTACTTAAATAACGATTTGCATGGAAATTTTACAATATTTGCATTGTGGTTTATGTATGCACGATGTAATTTTAAAATGTATTGTTTTTTATCATATCGAATTTATGTTCTTCTTGCAAGAAATATATATTTTTATAAAGACTTAAATATAATTAAAAATAATTTGAATTTGTGTGTGTATGATTAAATAACTCACATTTTATATATATTTGTCCATTACATTCGAAAGAGGTTTAATATGTTATATAAATACTTTGTTTACTGTATCTTTTAGGCGTTCTTCTGGTATCTACAAAGCCTGAATTCTATGTGTCTCTTCTTCAGATTAGTGGAATTATGCCGTTCTGAAAGACCCTTGAATATTGTTCACAAGATGTACTCGGCGGAGATAACGGATTCTGGCGTAACTTGGAGGATTCAAGACAGCTGGCAGGTGACAGAGAATTCAGGAGGCTCCATGTAGTGGTTATATGATCCACGTAAAAAAATAGCTATGGCAAAATGTATCTGTTTAGAAAGTGGAGAACACATTCGACATCGCAAAAGATCTATAGTATAAAAATGTTTATTTTCTGAAAATACAGTATGCGTCACTCTGCAATGAGAAGATTTATTTCAACAGACTTTTTGATGATGATTGGTTTGTCAACCAATAATTGATCAATTGAATGAATATTTAGCTTTGCATCTCTTTTTGAATACTCATGCTGTAAACTTAAAGCTCTCCAGCTGCGGCACTGAAATATTCACGCTAAAAAGCACACACAAAAAAGAACCTTTTAAAATTATATATTTTTGTTTTACTTTGTTAAACCATGTCTAATTAGCTAGAGTATGTAAATGCTAATACTAAATTTAGTTGATTTATAATTATGTACATGTATATTTAAATATTGAGGCCAGACACCAATGCTATATTCATGGTAAATTTCTTTTTGTATCAATTTTTTCAATATATAATGTTTTTGTCTGTAGTTTAAATTAAAATGAAGGATATATTTTATTTACTTTATCGAAATAACTTCAAATAATTGGCATGATGATAATTATAAATTACAATCTGGTTGATGTTTATTATTGCATTATGAATTTAATAGTATTCAATTCACAAATTCAAAACTTTGCATGACTTGCCAGTTAAAATGTGCATTATTTAGTAATCAATATTATGAATAATAAAGACTAGACTTTAAATAATCTAAGAAACATTATTATACGGTGATACAAAGTATAACATACTTTGGTCAGTTGAAGATTTTTGTAGTATTACAAGAATTTAAAGTATTTTTTTGATACATGAATTATTTTAAGTCTACAAGAATACATTAATTTGTAAGAGATACTGTTCATAAAACACAAAAACCTGTTAAAGGTAATTTATAGTGGCTAAGTCCATCTTATCACTAATGTATATTAGAGTTATGCTTGAAAAATGTTCAACACGAATGAAAAACACTGTGTAATTCTTGGTAAACACTTGTTCCCAACAAAGTCTAATAACTCTTTCTGGAGCCGAGGATGGCGCTGTTTTCAGTTGGAACCAACGCCACTTCGCGTCAATACTTTACGATCGGACACTTTTAAGCCAACGCGTCAAGATTCCCCTACAAAAAGATTTAACTGCCGAACAGAACTCCAAGCAATTAAATGCCTTAAACACATCATTATAAAATAAACTTTACACTGAATTTGTAACTATCATAAAGCGTTTTGTTTAATATTTTTCAAAAATTCTAAAAAGCTTTAGTATGGTTTATACTTTCAAGCGAATTTAGAAAGTTCTCTGTAAGCTCTGAAAGCTTATTATTGTGTGCCTCGTTTTGCTTGTTGGGGTAGTTTTACTGGAAGGTTTTGTTCACAGTGTAAATGACCAATTATCTTGAATGCAAGGTATCATAATTTCATAGCGCTGAGACGATTTATAAGAGCCACACGTAAGATGTAAGGCAGCGTCTACACGGCTGTTTCAGAATAGCAGTTTTTGACAAAATTGCATATAATTCACTTGTTCATCACGCGATTGTTTTGCGGTAGTTATAAATGATTACAGGAAAGACAAAATTGAACACTATGACATCCTGTATACAAACAACAACTTATTTATTACAACCAAACTATATTATATTTTGTGAATAAAAAAAAAATATAGGATAAAAGTATATTAAAAAATTATAGAATTTTAAAAAAATTAGTACCAATATTTAGTAACAAAACGCAGGCATTGCTTTATAGCTGACTAATACAAATTATATCATCACTTTAAATTCTATTACCATTGCCATCTTAATGTAAAATTAAAAAAAAATGATTGCTTAACTGATCTCTTAACGTTGTCTAAAGACGTTTTTAATTCTTATAACTCAGCAGGTTCATTATAAGGAACATCATCACACTGCATTTCAAAGGTTTTCTTTCACCAACCGACGTCTTGGCTTTTTATTAGGTAATGTCAGGATATGTTATAATTCCAAAATTTTAATTCCATGCACTCATGCAGATATCAATGCAGTTTTATGATTATGATATGTCTATAAAATATGTCTATTTTCTAGCTTATGCAATGGTTTGTATCTATGTTTTCTGGAACTTATAAGTGCGTATAGTGTATATTAAGTTTTATAAAATGTCTAAGGTTTTTTATGTTTAATGTTCTGTACGTGTACAAAATATTCAAAGAATAATTGCATTTATTATGAATCAAAAAATAAAAATTAGTTTTAGTAAATAAATTGAATCGAAGTTTTTAATTTAATTTTAGGATATTTCTAAGTGCTCACTAATTGTATTAAGTAAATAAGAATAAATATTCAAAAAAGTAAAAATCAATAAAAAAATATCGTAAATAAATAAAATAATGGGTCATATAAAATTCAATTTCATGTTGTTTCCATAAACAAACAAGAAACACAATTGATTTAAATTTGGTCATTAAAACAGCACGATTGAAAATCAATTCCAAATAGACACAATCAATTTGTATCCATATCCAATTCGAAATACATTAAACATGAAAACGTATGTTGTGTGTTGCCATCGTTCAAAAATATATATTCTTTCAATGCGACACGTTCGACATTCTCCCAAGATTGTTTGTGCACAATGCTTTTACCCTTTGAGTGCTCAATATTACAATTGGAAAAAGCTTTATTAAAAATAAACTTTCACTTTAAAAGAAAATAAAATTATTCTATAATAAAATAATTTATTTATTTGATCTTAAAATAATATTCAAATGGAATAAAGTAGATAACTGCATTACTGATAGATAAATTAATATTACAGGATTCTAAGCAATATTTTTCTTATCCCTTATATAGAAGTTTAGCTGATGACGAAAAACCACGCGTTGTCAAAATATACACATCCATGTACTTAATATAAGTCTCCGGTATTCAAGTGTATTATAAGCTTGAAAGATTTTATAAAATGTTGTATTTTCGTAGCGCTAGATACTTTTCGTAATAATAAAACTATACTTCCAATAACCAGGATCACAGATGTATATTATAAAACATAGTTTTTTTTCAGTTGGAGAATACACGGATCACTTTTGAGTGATAAGTTAAAAACAAATATGTTCTTTAAGGTAGAAGTTATTTGTTTAATAAATATATACGTACGTATATATTATAACCATAGTTCAATAAGTGCTAATTTAAATTTTGAAGGTGCTTTGGTTGGAAATGGTTAAAGTTATTGATCACACAGGGGTCAGACACACGGACAAACGTGTTGTGGAGAGAGCCGGACCCCCCGGAATGGACCTCATAAATAATAAGATCGCCCTTAACAGTGCGCTCCTGACCTTATGCCAGCGATTAAATAATAAAAAATAATAATCTCTACCGGTCAGCCATTGTTTATTGGCACGGTCATATCTTTTAAATTGTATATTTATTGTGTTTCTAATGTTATAATTGCGGCTTAAATTGCTTAATTTGTATCACTCCAGGAAAAAGTCTTATATCATATTGTACTTAAAAGCTGTTTTAATCTTACCGATTTTAATAAATTTCATTCTATATTTAAGATATTAAAAAAATACCATTTATCATTATTTTGTTTTCATGTAATATATTCAGTTTTCAAAATAATACTGCCGATTCAAATTAAGAATTGTCTACACTAAAATTAAAAACAAATCATTTTATACCGTTTAAAGGAAAAAAAGCTTAAAAAATATAGTGGACTATTTCCGATTTCATCAAAGTTTGGTTTTTATTATAAAAATCCTATTCACCAGAAGTATATATTGTTTTAAAATTTTAACAATAACTTTAAAAAATATATTTTTGAAGATTTTTTCCCATATAATTAATGAGTATTTTAGAATTATTTTTTTAAAAGGAATATAGATGGCTCGGCTCTATGAATGTTACTTGTGTGATGAATGTACAAGAATCAAAATGATATAATGTAGACAAATAATTTTCATCTAACGGTAGTAATGAACGCACGCAAACAAAAAGAGTTCGTGTTATTTCTTCCACTTAGCATCCGATGTTTAGTGGAAATCCCACACGCTGATGTTTAGTAATCATCTCATCATCGACAAAAGAGTGCTTTCTTTGTCTACGTCACCTCAAGACGATGTCCGTGCAAATATTTGGATATAGAGTTATGCCCAATGCGCACGTGTTGTCTATTTTGTTACAGAACCGAACGAAGAACGGGGTAATTTATCGATGATTTAAAAAAATATACATTGACCAATGGATTTTAACTCATATATCTCAATAACTAAAACTTGTCGCAAATGTAATATATTTAAGCTTGGGTAATAAAATTTATTGGTAAAAACTTTATATTGAATAGCACTGACATTTATAAGTTACATAAAAAAAAGAAATCGTATTAAAAAAATAAAGTACGATTAATTATTAATTAATGGATAAAATACTTTAATATGCATTTCTTGTACCATGTTCACTCCTAAAGTGAAGTAGATTGACCTCCGTAGACAAGACGTCTTGACAGATTATTTTTCACAAACATTGTACATCAGACAATTAATCCAATCTTGTATTTTAGGATTTTTTAAAATCCAACAGCTATGGGAATCGAGTCCGCATTCTCCGGATCGCTAATCTCTACGTTATCGTGGAGACAGTATACATTTATTCTTACAGATTTCGTGAGGTACTTAAAGAAGGGTATGGACGTGGTGACTCCTGGAAACGTAAAACTCATGCAGGGTTACTGGAACTGGCTGGAATACGTGCTGCGATTACCCATAAAAAGCCTGAACCATGCTTGTCTCCTCATCCAATCGGTAAAATTCTGGCGTTTTGGAAAATCATTGAATATTTTTCTTATGATGTATTTGGCAGAATTAAGGAATTTCGGAGTGATCTAGGATGATGCAACTCGACTGAAGCTTGTCAGACAATCCTGAAGATACCATATAATAGCTATATATTCCACATCGAGAGAAAATAAGACAGATAGAAAACATTTAAAATGTTACTAAATATTTTGTGGTGCTTAATGATGAACGATAATTTTGTTTATATATATATTTACTCGCCAACTGTTGGGAAGGATTATTTTCTTTTGAATAAAAGGCAAGATTCAACTGCGATATGAAAGATTTTTAGTTAAATACACATTATTACATGTATATAAAATATATTGTAAATACGGAAATTGATTTTTCTCTATATAGTCCTTAATGCGTCTCTGCAGTAAAACCGCTCGTCAGCATTTGTTGTTGTTTGAACCACATACTGTTCCGCACTTGCAGAGGAAGATGACACAGTAGTTGAGACTCACAACAAGAGAATAGAAATAAAATAAAATATTTTTACGTAATCAAAATAGTATGAATTTTAATGCGCTTCTATATCGATTTAGGTAAACTTTCTTAGGTTTTTCTTTGATTAGGTCCTGTATATTTTATAAGGTCTAAACGCCTGCAGTATTGTTATCGGCTAAGAGCCCACTTTGACTTTGAGTCAGATATCGTTGATGGGATAAAAAAATCTTTTGACGATGATGTTATTTTATCAATTAATGTGATGTTTGAATGGAAGGATCTTCATTTATTTAATTAAAAAAACTTTCCTTTTTCTCCCACATATAAATTATAGTAAACATATTACAATTGATTAAATACGTGACAGTTTAGTTAAAATCTATGTTAGTTGTTTAACCTATTCATAGCAAAAATGTAATACAATTATTGAATAAGTAGTGCTTCCTCTTAAGCGAATGGTTATAACTAATATTTTATTACTATAGTATGATCGTAGGAACGGTAATTATGCTATTTTTTGTATTGGAAGACAAAATAATAACACAATTTGTTTGGAATATCTATCGGAGAGTAAAATGGTATTTTTTAATCAAAACTTGGTAATAACATAAGATGTCTTTCTGATTCTGATCCTGAAATAATAATCATGCAAACTCTTGTGGAAGCGAAAGAAAGCCTAGTTTTTTAAAAACCATTTCACGTTCGTTACATCACGATATGCGTTTACATAATGTATATAGAGGCAGTGGCAACAGTGAAAAATGCTCTAATTGTTTCTACAATACATATAAATAATTTTGCGATATACTTTATCTTTGAAAATGGATTGATTATTTCGATTTGTTTCTTTGGCTTAAGATGTTCTACCTGTGAATCTCTTCTAACAATATATTCGATTGTTAGCATTGACTCTTGTTTCCTCAACCATGTTTGCTTTCCAAGCGATAAGTGGACAGACTTGTGGCTGTGTTTAAACGAACAATTCCCATGTTTTCAAAAATTAGGTACTGTTTTATGTAGTATCATCTAACAAAAAGTTGATGCAATAATTTGAATTATGACGTGGGTTATTTGTTGAAAAAACACTTGAATCATAACTAGTAAATTATTACAAACTTTCACTAAATTACACATGTTGTACTCCATTATTCGCCATTCATTGTATGGTAGATTATTTATTATTATTTATATGCAAATGAGTAAGTGAAAAGAGAATATAATATACTAAATTAAGAAAGTCAACCTATCGAGCATCCTGTTCTTGATTTTAGACTCTACAAAAATCCTTGTTCAATGAAAGGATATCAACATGCGAACTTTACAGTATATAAGCGTTGACGTTTAGCAATTAGGCCACCGAGAAGAGTTTTTTTTTCAATTCATTTATACGAGTACCTCTAACTAACGTTCACAAACATAGATTTGATATTAACATTTTTTTAATATTAATTCGTTTGAATTCTCATAATAAGTCACATCAATCAGTAAAATAGCTTAGATAAAAAGTAACAGTGTTCTGCACATAGTAATGTAATAAAATTAGTATTATTATACATAAGTATATAGATATATTTTGTTACAGCACTTTGTAGTATGTATCGTGTTTCCCCGAAAATAAGACCAGCTCTAAAAATAAGCTCTACCAAGGATGGTTTTAATAAAAACCCTATTCAAAAAATAAATCTAGTAAATACAATACGAGCTGTCTCTAATAGATTGAGAACACTGTCCAAGCTGAAAGATTCTGACGTGATTAAACTAACACTTACATTATTTAAGTCCTTTGTCTAATGTCCTAAACTTGACATATTTTGATTTTGTTTTATGTTATATTTTATGTTATAGAGTAATTTTTATTATTATTTGTATACAAAATTGATAAGTAAAAACAATGACTTCTTTAATTATTTCCTTTTATATAACAACGTAAGATTTTGTTTCGTCTTTCACGACGAAATCAATATTGATATTATCCACTCTATATGCGGAGCCACCACATGGTGCCTCCAGAATTCTACTTTATTCGCTTCGTATCTTTCCAGGTCATACCAAAATTTCTTAATTCTGCTGAATACGTCCTGTGAAAAGTCTTCCAGAACGCCGAAATCCCACTAATCAGAAAAATGATCAAACACAACTCAGACTCTCCGAAAGCATCTGCAGCACGTGCCCTAGCCAGTTTGTGCCCAATGTTTATGACAAATATAATGCTAATATCTTACTTTAAAATTCTGTATACGTATATCCTTACAAATATTAAACGCTTTTTTTGTCCAACGAACAATAAATACCTCTGGTCTATTAAACATTCATATTTATTTGTTTGTAATATAAAATGTTTGATCAGTATTTTAATTAACATACTGTTTACTTAATTACAGTAAATATTTAAAGAAATAAAAATGCTTCACATAAAAAATATTTTACGACGCTAACAAACATCATTTTTTCTGATACGAAATATTTTTTTATTTTTATTTGACCTTATTTAATTGAAATTGAAAAATATTTTTTTTTTATTAACCAAAGTATTCAATTTAACGTAAGCAAAAATGATTTTTTCAAAAGTAAATGTACTATCAACACAGATAATGTATAACGTATATCTCAAATATACAGAATAACTTCATCAATTTGGCTTATCATAAATATTTTGAAAAATTGTTTTTTAATAAAGTCAGAGGTTTATGCAAATATTATGATTATTCATTTCATATGTTACATTGATTTATTGCTTATAAATCATTTCTGAAGCACATATTTTTATTATATTTTAAAACGTTTTCCTTTTTGTAATTGTTTCATGTTTTAAAACACTTCGCATTAAATATGAGTAACGGTACATCGTCTAATAAAACATAATACCAAAACACCTGAAAAAGCAGTATGATAGTTGAAATACTGAATAAATAAACGTTCGACTGTATCTATATATAAGAAAAATGTAATATCCAGAGGCACTGTACTTTTTCATTCCAATCGAGTAGTTTTAGTTTTAATTTATAAAAATGTTCTTCAGGATTTTTTTGATTGTTGCATTTATTTGCGTAGTACAGGTCAGTTCTGCATTTCAATTTAAAAGTGTTTATATTAGTGGTCGATAAACAAATTTTTCTTGTACAGGTAGTTGCTAGTGTAAAAAAATATAGTCTAATTTGGGAAAACAGGAATAAATAATTTTCTTTATTTGTTTAAAACAATTGTCTTTCAAATATTTATTTGAAAATAAAAAAATATACATCATTTCAAAAATTAATCTTATTTGTGCGAAAGACTTGTTGAAATACTATTTGCTTAGGTGTCCATACATTATAGTATGTTTTATATTGACGTAAATCGAGCTATCTAGTCAACAAATAATAAAATTCTTCTATCTTTTGTGTATATATTTGATGGATAAGATGGATATACTTATATTGCTATACATATAGAAAAATACGCACATATACAATGTATATTCTAATTTTCGTCATATTAATTCAATATTTAAATTGGTATCAAATACTAGGTGTGTTTTAAAGTTGGAAATAATAGATTATTAGGT
>JAGVSQ010012340.1:0-11702 GCA_022683975.1 Rhyacophila evoluta
ACAGTGATCTCACATATGGAAGTTTACCAGTTTTAAATAATTTAGAATTTAAGAACTAATATTATCAAACGAAGGTGCTTTATGGAACTCGATTCTTTAACACATAAATATTTGAAAATTGTAAATTTCCACAGAGATCATTATTTGCGACTTCTCACCCAACCTATTCTCAATGAATAGCTCATTTTCCAAATATATCATTACTGCACTACTAGTATTTATCAGAATAGTCATATTTTGTATGATTGTCTATAACTTATTTATTTTCCCAGAAATATTAAACTAACTTCAAGAATTATTAACATATTCAACTATTATAATACTAATGAAACCTTTAAATACATAGTTTTGTAAGTGCATGTACAATCTGAAGATGCCAAACTGCAAAACTCAGATAGCAAATAATGACCCATATGGTAACTTTTTAATTTTGATACATTTGAACGGTGAACATGACTGCAATAACATAGGTCAATTTATACATTTTCAATAATCGATATGTACAAATGGTCCTCAAGCCTCTGTGAATGAATAAAGCGCATGTCAGTGTTGTTAATTTGTCACAAAATGGCGATGCTATATGCATGGATTATAAATAGTGCTTGCTTGTACTACCAATGTCTCTAACACATTTGGCCTTTCCGGGTCGCTCGTCCTAAACCACGGTATCGTTGCAATCGATTCTAGCTGAAAAAATCATTTGAAACATTGGCAATGCGGCTGAACTGAATAGAACAAGCTGGGGTTAGAACACATTCAAAAAGAAAAAAAAAACATTTTCTTTCGAGTCTTCCATGACGATTTCGGCAAATAGATGCTAAGTAATAAATAAAATATTGGCAATGCAACTAAATAAAACCAGATGAAGTGGATTTAATTTATAGATTAAAAAACGGGGATAACTCAGTCCAAAATGCATAAAATATTTAATGTAATAAATTTTTACTATTGGGTATTGAATGAGCTCTATTACACATTGAATAATAATTATAGGTAACGTTGGACAACTAGAATAGCGTTGGCCAACAATGAGTGATATGATTGTAAAAAGTTGTCAATGCAACGGAAAAATAGGAATTGGGGGAGTCAAATACACATTAAAAAATATTTAGTCAATTTAGACAACTATGATAACATCAACCAACACGTGATATGTCATTGGATTCAAGCAATTCTCATCACACTACCCAAAACTTCCAGCTTAGGTAAGATTCAAAAACTATTTTGCACAGATTTGGGTAATTCAGAATCAACTGAGGAGGAAGTAGTGCCGGATAATCCACTTCTAGATTCATTTTGGTGGAATGGTCAACAAATGCAGTGATATAAAATAATCAAGTCTCGCATTTTGAATATTTTTTTTATAAAACACAGGAAATTGATCGTATGTGGAATATTTTTACCACTACCGCGTTAAATTGAGAGTTTGCCGCATATATTTTTACAGTAGCTTTTGCCGCTAACATGACTGTTTGTACATCAAAGTTGAAGGATATACAGATAACTAAATTATGTGCAAGAAACGTAAAGCTGTAAAAAATAAAAATACAACAACCAAAGCAGTATTCTACGTTACTACATCAAGAACGTCAAATAGATATAGATATAAGCTGTACTTTTAATTATAAAGTATTTTGATCTGGATGTTTAACATGACAAAGCAATAGGTTGTATATACCAAAATTATAACAGTACATTCTTTTATGATGAAGTTTTATATTTGTAAAAAATACCGCTCATTGTCAGTCAGCTTATTGTAAATGTGTTTTTATATAATAATCATCACTTACATGCAATATCTACTTGATGCCCTTTGAAAAACGTACTAAGAAAATTTCATATTAACACTACGTGTGAATTTAGGTTTATTCAATAATTGTATTATGAAACAATATAGAAAAGCATATTATTACAATATAAATGAGTAATTTTATACAGGATGCTAAATGATTTTATATATTACAAATATTCATTCACATTAAACAAGAAACCATGTCGAATAAAGATTTTTTCTGTAATGGAAGCATGTTACCGATCATTCTGTCTTAATTTGAACTCAATCTTTACCAAAGAAACCATGTCAATATTATCAACAAAAAAACAACAGCAGATCTGAGTTACTCGAAAACCTCAGTGACAAAACCTTTATCATGAGGAAACAATATTAAATAATTGCTAATATCAACCACAGTGCTCGAAGGAAATCGACTTTAAACTGAAACTATTTGAAATTAATATTTCATGTGACACACTATTTACAAAATTGGGTTTCGCCAATTGGCAGGTTTGTCATGAATTTGTCATCGTTAGTGTGACAGCTCGGTGGTGATTATTATGAATATTAAAAAAAGTTTCTATCATATTGTAGATGTTTCAGCATCTTCAGGGTATATGTATATAAATAATATAAATCAGTGTATACCTAACAGAATCTTATCATGGGCATGCAGCCTAAAAATGTCAAAAGTAGATATCGAATTTAAATAACCGCTTCATGAAAAAACGAATGGTGTTCCGAAATATAAAAGTAATATTTATTTTCAAGTGGATTGGTTGTTAACTATTCATTTAACCCTTCTGACCAACGCAATTTTCATTTTAGTTAATGTGAATTTTATTCTGGATTTGATATCGACTTGAAGAAATAGCATTGCAAGTAAGCTGACTCTATTGCTGGTGAAAATATTTATTCAATAGTGAATGATATTTATAAATTAGGTACATTTTTCTCTATTTAAGATATGTAAATTTATAATAAATACATTTGAGGTAGAATTTCAAGTTAATAAAAAATGAAACATAATCTTACCTTTATTCTGGTTTTGGACGCAAACTTGATTGCTTTCGATAATGTGCCAAGAGCCAGATCACTCGTATCGATGTCCAATTGTTGGAACTCCACACACGCCAAGAACTTTTCCTGTAAAATGAAAACAAACAATGATTTGAATGGTATAGTCATTGAATTAACAATATTGAACATCTCATCATATATTAATACATTGTTCGTTTGGCCATATCGCAAAAATACTTTGAAATACACAATAATAAAACAATACTTACAGCGTCGGCTTTACAAACAGTGTTGGCCATCTGTCTGCAAAGCTGCCTGAGAAAATGTGTTTTGTCGACTGCCTCATCAGTGATAGTGAAGGAATAAAGCTTCTCCTTTAACTCCTGGTTGCTTCGGCACATCAGTGCAAAACCCTTGTGACATTCTAAAATATAAAGACAAAACATTTTAGTTACAGTGAAATTTAATTCAGTATTTTATTGCACTATTTTATACTAAAATGTATTTATAAATTTTGGTTAAATAGTATTGAGTTCGTATCAGAAAGATACTCACCATCAGACTCTCGAATATCCATGACTCGTTTGACGGTGCTGAGGGGCATTAACCGGATGTGACGGTACGGTTTCCCAGAACCAAGTCGTGATGCAACATGGTGGAGGCCATTGATAGGCGGACTCTTGGAGTTTAAAGCCTAATGAGAAAACAAAAAATAGACATTAATACAACAAAAATTACTAAACCAAATACGTATTAAAAACAACACATTCTTTTTCTTACCAAGCCTGCTGCACAGCATCATAAGTATATGGAATGAGAAGTTTTATCATGACAAATCAGCTCATCACTTAACCCAGTGTGTATATTTGTTAACATTGGAAATAGGTTGATTTTTATGCAGCTATAGGAATTAAGCCTGCAATTTCCGGCGCCAAGCAATTCACATAGACACACATTTATACACTCAGCCAAGGTTGACGTAAAGCCAAAAAATTAAGCCATGGCTCAAATATACAGGAATGTATCAGAGTTGAATGAATATGAATATATGAGACACGTTTTATATATGCATATCAAATGGCTTACTTTTGACCGCTTCTTGCAGACCTCCATTGTGTCAGTGAAGAGAAAGAGAACTAAGTGATCTCCCTTCCCTGACAGGTCTTTAGTGATTTCCATAACTTCACAGCGGGCCACGAAGCTTCGATGAGAAGACACTAAATGGGCCTGCCAAAAAAATAAATACATTTTTGATAACTATACTTTCACAACATTATTTTAAAATTTCCTCAAATTTTATTACAAGCACATAAAAAAAATCTTTTCCGGCCAATTATTTACTATTAGTAGAACATATGATTGCCCAACAGCCCTTCCGAAAAGCACCTATTGCTATCCGATCATCTCATACAATCCCAGGACATGCAACATCACCAAAAACATACTGTATGTAGATGGTAATCAAGTCTTCCAAGTATACTAGAATATAGTTAACTTAAAGATATAAAAAAATAATGAATACTCCTCAAGCATCAGTAGCATATGGCTGAGCACAAGCTAAGAACACCTCTTTTGCACTTTTTATGTTAAATTAAATGATCGAATCGTACAAATTAATAGCTGCAGCATAATTATAAAAGACTATTTGAAATATCGATTTACTAAGTGAGTGTGGTAATGAAGTGGATACAAATTTAGGAAATTTGTTGCTTACATCAGAATGTGGCTTTTGGTGCCATTATACTTCTTATGGAATAGAGAAATATTAAAATACGTGAATGTAAATAAATATTCTTACAGGACAGTTGTCGATGTCATTGTAGATATCAAACATCTGCAGCTGGCCCTCCGTCTTACGCTTGTCTTCATTCACGTGCGTCATCACCTCCCGCACTCCAGCCAACGCTGACTCTAAGGCTGAGTGGTCAGGATTCGATTTGTTTGTGTGCTTCAGTATATCTGAAAATTGCATCGAATTTATATTAAGTTACTAAATCACAAATTAGAGTGAAACTCAGAAATCATACAGCATCAATTTGTTAATAAAAAATAGCTAAAATCATCAAACCAGGATGGCTAAAATAGTTCTTTACTTAACGTTTACCAAATGATCACATACCGTCGAGTAGTAAACTGATGCTGGGCAATCGCTGAACAGGTCTGATGAGCAACTCCTGGAGGCTTTGTCTCCCACACTCCGGTTTTGTCTGACAAATCTTCAGGAAGGCATGAAATCTGAAAAAAGATAAATTTAAAAAAAACACATACTTTCCAGACATGTTTTCCTCTTAATCCTCAATAACAAGCAGTAAAGAGACAACTTACCTTGTGTTCTCTCTGTCACATTGCACCAGCATATCTTTCATGTTCTCAAAGAAGTTAACAAAGGGGGGATATGTTTTCAAGAGATCTGGCAGGTACTTGAGGACTATCCGACCGATGCTGGTCTCTTCACTCCAATTGTGCGAGGACCACTTCAGCTCTTCCAGCATCCGTCTAATTAAGAAAATAGTTTTTATGGTTAAATTTAAGAAATTGCATATTTTGAGATGTTTATTGCTATGTGAAGTGTTAAACAATAAAATTAATTGTAATTAACCACTTCTGTGGTCAACCTCAAAAAGTGGGTCAAAAAAAGCCACCCTTTTTTTCACTATTATGTTTTTTTTCATATTTTGAAATATAATAAATCAGTTTAAAACATAAATAAACAATATTAGGAAAGAAAATGAAAAAGTTCAATTTCTGAAACAAAGAAAAAGGAAAAGAGTAGCTGGTGACTAATTGTTCTCGAAAGATCAAATTGCGACACGTATCACTCAACGCGCGCGATGGGTTCTCTAGACTGGTGGGGGAATGACTCGTGCTGGATTCGGGCAAATCACTATAAAAAGTTTCGTGTACGATGTGCCCGAGTTCAGTTCGGGCAAATGACTGTGTCAGCAAAATACCTACCCGAGTTGTATTCGGGCAAATCACACAAGTGGTTAAAATGCAATTCAGAAGACACAATGTAATTTCAAAAAGAGATAGATAAACCCCTGAAGGATGAAGTCAATTTCGCAATACGAATGTAAAAATTTGAGCTTTACATTTTTGATGACGAACGTGCCGGCCAAGTGGAAATAATGTGGAGACTAATAGAATCAGTTATCGGCCAATTACTCAACCCAGACTTGCATCTTTGGAATTTTAAAAAATCCCACACTCCTATATGTTTATGAAACTGAAATATCTTGTTACCTGTGAATCTCATAGATGGGGGGCAGATTTCCGAATATGATCTTCAATTCTGTATTATTTAGAAGAGGATTTGTTCCATCGATCATCATCTCTTCTAAGGGCTGTTTAAACATCTGAAAGAACATATTATTTTTTTAAATATGGTAGAACTTCTTTATTGATATCACAGATATAACTCAATCTCAACTGATAAAAATTAATGTCTGTCATGTCATACACAGATATGAGGCTCAAACAAAAAGCTGTAAACTGCTTTTAACTTCTTATAACAAACAATCAGGACTTACCATGACAATAGTGTGAAGAATTCCAACATAGTTGGACTCAGTCTGCACAAGTTCCATAAACACTTGCTGCCGCGGGCTCATCAATTTCCTAGCTGCGTCACTCACGGAGACACACTCCACTTCTGAAAACATAATAATAATTTGAATTCTATTCTAGAGTAAATACTTCTAATATCATATATATATAGATATCTCAAACTCAAAAATAAATATTTCACTCAACTCATCCAAAACGATCAAAATGATATTTTGGATTTAAAAACTTTTATTATATCATTTCCTTTGCTACATATAAAAGTTTGAAGAATTCAGCAAATATCTATAAAACTGGGTTATTGCAAACATTATCTTTTAAACTCTCTTTTTTACCAGGAGATGAATCAGTCTGAAACAACTGAAGACTCACCATCAAGCAAAGATTGTTTTCCATCTGGGCTCTGGGTGCAGTCTAAAAGGTTTCCACTCAAACTCAACAGCACGGCATCACCAACAGATGATCTCCGCTTGTGCAAAGCAGCATCAGGTCCCCGTAGCTTTCTCTTCCGTATTCGGTGTGCGGAACCCGGAGGTAGGGTAGAAGAGGGGGTGGAGCCAGAAGGAGCGGGACTACGAGGTGGTGATACACCTCGATTAGTCCCTGATGCCCCACTGGATAAAGACCCCCGGGACGACCTCCGCGATTGACACACTTGGGCGTCCAAATACTGAAATTTATACATATATATTTAAAGAAAAAATCACTACAAACATATTGTGTATTGATATGCTAATAATAAATTAGTATGCTGCTCTTCCAATTGCAGAAATCTGGTTTGTATTGCTCAGACTAGCGAATATTTTATACTGTTGTGGCTCATTGTTTAGTGATCTTCTACAAATTATGTCCTCACAGGTTATTTTCGCCATATGTATCCTGTACTTAACCTGTAATGTCTATTTCCTATTTAATCTATCTAAAAGGTTCAAATGATCTTTTAAACATTATAATATTTCCTTCAAGTCTAACTTACATCTTCAAACAGGTAATCCCTCTCGTCCTGCGCCTCCTCATTCTGTACGGAGGCCCAAAACCATTCAGCCTTGACGACATGGACACCGGGCCCTGCATCAGGCAGTGATTGCGTGGCATGCTCATCTACAACCTATGTGGTACACAAAATAAAAACACATTAATACAAAACTTTACGTACAAACAGAAAATAAGTTATAAAATATTTTTTACAATGTGAATGAAATGACTTTTTAATCGATTCCAAATATTAAAATCACCTTTTCAATAACGTTTAGGATTTACTTCTTCATAAGAGTACTTCGTCTACGTATTATATTGTGCTATTTCAACATATTCGAATACATACACTGTTTATAAAACAAAGATTGCAATTTCTTTTTTTACATTTAGTTTACAATTAAGCAGGAACAGAGTTTAATTGTTTTCATTATAGGGGAAGACCTGTAATCAAGCACCTCTTCCACTCCATTTCAAATTTTAATGCCTCAAAACATGGTGACCCGAAGTGACCAATAAACTATCCAATTGAACCGAAATTATCAACAGGAAATCAAAAATTAGCAAAATAGTAATTAACGATTACAAGTGTTTATAATGGAATCATAAAGTGTATTTCATCGCAAATACATAGCTATTAAATGTTTCACTTGAATTGCCATATAAATAATTAAAAAAAGGCAATTTTCTAAAACAGTATAGAAAAATTAAAAAGATTCTTTCATAGCTAATAGAAGATGAAGGAAACAAGTTATTAAAACATCTACTTGCAGAGTGAAAGAATGTAAATAACTAATAATACTAAAGAAAAAACTCACCTACATATAGAATACAACTAAAAATATAATAAATTAGAAAAATTTGTATATTTAATATCATTAATAATATGTAATAAAAGCATTATAAGTATTCTGTATTAAATAATAATAGTAAATTGCAATGCTAATAGCCACTGCTTCAAAATGACATCTACCAAGAAATTAATAAAAGAAACGAATAGTACTGTAGTTTACAGAGGCGCTTCTTCTCAAAGCAAGCTAAAATAGAACTAAAAATTCTCTTACGGCAGATCAAATACATTTAGATGTATAATAAATAACTATTGACAAATCAAGCCATCGAATGACATTGTTGGAGAATAAAGAAGGCTTGAAGAGTAAAAAAATCAGCACAATGGACGGCACGAAGACAGTTGAGGATGCTGTCATCGTTAACGGTTCATAAAAATGATGATACAAAATGCATATGATGAACTTCTTATTCGGGAACTCCTGAGAAAGTCTAGAAATATGTAGTAATGAACTAAGCAAAGATATGCAAGCATAAAAGCGAATATACTATAGCTATTCAAAGAACAAAGTGAAGCCAATGTAATACTACAACGTACATTTTGTTTAATGAAAACATTCCAATGACTACAAAAAACATAGATGATTTTTTAAAATGTTAGAATGAAGTAATACTATCTTCACTGAATGTAGTTTAATGCATGTCGATTTCCAAATTATCTGACCATTTCTGTACAAGCAAGCAAAGTTGTATGATACTTGAGTTACTAAGTCATAACATTGATGCAAATAAATTTGTTTCAATATCAGATTAATGTTAGATGAAAAAACATACAATATGTCAATAATGAAATTGTTAGTAACTGTTCTGGATTAATTAATAAGGGATTGGATCGGAAAAAAGGATATTATCTGCTTTGATCCGGGCCACTCGTAGACACAACATTCATCGCCAAAGAAAATATTTCATTTTTTTCATTGAATTAATGTGACGGTCGGAATAAAAACACTCGATTTGTTTTAAAATATCAATGAATAACAGTTAAAAACACTATATGCTCACTAGTACATTCACGATACTATCATCAATGGTATTAGTATGAAAATACTCCTTATTATAATATCTGAAGATTAAATGTTAATTGATCTACAGATGAAACTACTGAAGCAATTGTACATGTTCAATTTGGAAAATATTTCAAGTAGTTTCCAGTTTATTAAATCTCAGCAAGCAGTATCAGTCAATAATATTACAATAGTAAATGTTCACTTTGACTTTGAAAATAAATACAGTTTGATATAATACAATTACAAATAAATATATTACAAAATAATATAACATATATACAGAATTTTCCCAAAGACCATGCTCAAGAATGGATATTTATGTACAATACCATATTATATTACTATAATACTATTAACAATAAAAGGGTGATGTGTTAGTACCGATAGAGTGTCCAACTGTTTGCAGCCGGATGGGACTTGGACAGTGGGAGAATCAGCGGCCCGCTTAGTCGCCCTGCGTCTCCCGGTGCCCACTGGAGTCTTGAAGATCACCGGAGAGCCCTTGCTCACGTAATTGGACGGAGTCTTAAACATGGGGGTCACCTCGGCCGACTCCGATATTCTGGCCAAAGGAGTGTTGTTGCTTTGGCCGCCGAAGGTCACGTCAGCATAGGCCACAGGTGATACGTCAAATGGAGTCGAAAGTGGGGTGAATTGAATTGATGAATCAATCTCGTCAATATTGTCGTCAATTCTTTTTTCGTATTTCTTTTTACGTTCACCTCTGAAAGATGCTGTCAAAGATTTTACACTTCTTCGTAATTTAGATACCGATTTTGAAGCTCTACCACCTTTCAATGAGGAAAATGATATATCGAACAATCCAGAGCTGGCAAAAAATGATCTATCTTTGACATTACTCGTAGTAGAACAAATAGAAATATTATCTTCATCTTGTTTTTTAGGCGAAGGCGTAGATGTCAAATAGTCCACTTCGTTTGAATTTTTTAATTCGTCATCATCCAAGAACATGTTCTTGGCTTTATTTTTTTTGACGATCAATGGCCGATCTTTACCTTTAAATCTGAATGAATCCTTAATTTTCAGTTTCTTGAAAGGAGACTTCCAGTTATTTTCTTCAGCCGTTGTCTGCAGCACAGCTTTATTCAAGATCTCAACTTCAAAATTTGATTCAGCAGAGTTTCGGATACGCTTTTTGCTGCCTCTTTTATTTTTTTTGGCATTAATTTGATCGAATGTTGTCCCTGATCGATCAGGAGAAAACAGTTTACTCAAAAATGGAGAGCTAGTTCCGACAGCTGTCCCCAAATAATCATCGAACAAAATAGTATCATCCGTAATATCTATAGGACGCCTTTTCATTTTCATTTCGGCGCTTCCTATTCGGCTTTTGTTCAATTTGATATGAGAATCATTTAGGCTTGGACTGTAATGAGTATCGTCAACAAAATCATCTTCATCATTGGAAAGAGTTTGATCTATATCGAAGCAGCTGAATTTGCTCATATTTAACGGCTGCCTTTTCTTAAAACCGTTGGTACTAATCATTCCCCTCAAAGAAGGCATTGATTCTTCAACAATAGCTTCGTCACCGTTTTGTACGAATGCGGTATATGGAGTTCGATTGACAAATGATATGTTGTCGGGGTTAGAGGAATGGGAAGTTGAAAAGGATTGGTCGGAGTACATCTCTCCGCTGGCCACTACCTGAAACACGGTGCAAGGAAATTGGGGGCTCACTGTTAAGATGTGGGGACATTATAAGGCGAGTGATGGGAATTTCTTTTGCAATGAAGGGCAAACCATTATATTATCGAAAGCTGATTTTTTAACATTCACATTAGCAAAATTAACTTCAAATAATGATTTTGTGAACTGATGAAATGAAAACCATCCAAGCTTTGTTCATGAAGTTTTGCTCGACACTCTACAATATACCATATTTCTTCGATTATAAGATATATTTTTTTCCCTTCCGTAACAAACCAGGTGTGTTTAATAATCAATGATATCTTAAAAGGAAGATCACAAAAATAGTGTAGCATCCATTTTTTTTAAATATGACTGAGATGAATCAGACTTTAAAAGTAAAGCGCGGTCTTTACTTGATCCAAATGCAGATATCAACAGATCAGAGTTGCAGAATGCTGTTATTGAATTCAATTATATTTTGACAAAAACATTTCAACGATACAGAGAGTTGAAAATATTTCTTCTTATATTATATATTGAATTTCCATTTGTTCAAATTGGTACTGAACCATCACTGGAGGAAAAAAAAATATTTCTAATGCCTGTGGCAATATTGCAAAATAGTGGCCAACTTGATTATTTAACCCTGACATATAAGATATAATATATTTTGATTTTGAAAGCTGTATACTTCATTACAAAATAATCTATAATTATATGGATTATGAAGAGTTAAAATAGATACCAATGAATAATATCAATAAGCATAAAGTTCTATGAAATTTTCAGCAAATTACTAATCACCTATGGATAATTAAATCATAAATCCTGTGCGACCTGAAAGTGGCTTCATTGTATTA
>JAGVSQ010012342.1:0-11702 GCA_022683975.1 Rhyacophila evoluta
AAGTTAAAAATAAAAATATATAAAAAAGCAGAACTGAATTCTCAATCAGATGAACGGTATACATTTTTTTTACATTTAAATATCTATATTTGTAGCCAATAAGGTTAAAAAACTTGTTAATGTCATCTTTCTTCAAGAACGCCACATAAATCACAAGTTTCGCCTTGTGTTGTTGGTGCTGATCATAATCATTCGTTCTGTATGTAGTTAATACAATATTACACTTCAAATTCAACTATACTCATAAGAAAATATTGCAAGACTTTTAAATAAAGTCAAGAATATCACAAACACTCAGTGTTCTGAAAGATATATAATACATTTTTGGCAATTATTTCCTGTGGTATATTGTTTGCCATTTTAGCTTATGGTTCTAATCAAACATCATCCCCGCTATCAACCCTTAGTGGAAATCGTATTCTATGGTCGGCTAACAGCGGTAAAATTCGTGGTTAACGTTTCGGAGCGTAGTTGTTGCAAATAACAGTTTATGGTTTCATTTGGCGAAAAACAATTCTGAGGTTATGTACGATTGTTAAACAAACATATGGACGTATTACTCCATTGCGAATGTATTGGAAATGTAACGTTGAGCATGGAATATAATCTTTATTGGACTATAAAAAACAACGGTTGTATTTTTAGTGTTATGAAAAGCCAATTATATTTATTTTGTTTGTATACACAGTAGCTCCATAAATTTTATATTTATTTGGATTAAAATATAAACAATATTAAGATACAATAATTTTCTTAAATACAATATTAAAAAGGAATAGTGGACTTTTTTGTCTTACAACAAACTCATCCAGTGTGCACATTTATTTGAATTTATACAACATATACTAAAAGTTATGATCATCTGAGATATGACGACGTTAGAGGCATACATTGTTTAATTATTGAACATTTTATATTGGCATGAATAAATTATCATGAATAAATCAAATATATGAATAAATTAAAGACACTGAAAGCTATGAAAAAATAGCAAGACAGATAGAAAAATAAGTTCTTAAAATGCCAAATCTTATTTCAACGAATGATGCTGGAGATCAAAAAATAACATAATATTTTTTAATGTAATGAATTTTTCAAATTAAAAACATCCTAAAACTATATTGCATTGTCAAATCTAGTCTTACATACAAAATATCTAACAACAAAGCGTTTTGAAATATAAAAAATCAAATTAAAATTAAATTTTTTAATTATCGTAAAATAGAATTCAAAAATAGAGCGTTTAATAAACCACTCTTTTTGTAAGCGAGTCATGCATAGAAACTGCTTTAAAATACCTTCATAAAACATGCATGTTATATATGTTACCATTAACAGTTATAAAATGATGGAAAAGTCGTTTAGTTGTATATTTACAAATGAAAATAAGTGAATCATTTAATTCGTGTGATTATGAATACCACTTGACTGAAATAAATTTATCATCATTATGAATGTATGATCGAAAGTAAAATGAGAATTAATGGAGGCTGATTTTCCAAGAGTTGGCAAACGTGAAAAGTGAAAGGAACATCTTCTAAAGTTGATTTTACCTGAATTAATTTTGTAAGATTTCTTTTGGTGGCCTTTCCGGTAGTCAAGAGATTAGCGTACGCGATTAGCAACTGAAAATTGTGGGCTCAATTCCCACATACTACTGGATTTTTAAGTTAATCAAAAATTTAACACTGGATGCCCATTACGTTGAGTAATTGCCTGATAATTAATGCTCGTGATAAATAATTTATCAAGACGTTTTTACACTGCGACGATATATATGCTCCACTTAAGTTGTGAAAATGGTAAAAAAAAATCGGACACAAATAATTGTCAACCAACAAGTTTTTTTGATCTATATATAAAATCTAAATAGTATTTGAAATCGTTTGACATTAAAACTAAGAACCAAAAGCGTAACTACAGTATGTACAATTCAATATTACCAACACTCACTATTTGCTCACCTTTATTGATACTATGACCACCTTCCGATGTCGTTTGATTCGCTTAACGACCTCTACAGTGGCTTTTATTGCCTGCAAAAGTCGTTCGACAAAACTACCGTCCACAGCGACAAAGATAATCAAAATACTCACACATGTAGAATTTCGTATTATTATAACACTCATATATATTGACAATACGATAGAGATAAACGTATATTGAAATAAATATTGTAATATATATCACGAGCTTTTTTAATATTCTTATCTAGCTTTATGTTATGAACACTATTTCTTTATTTAACCAGGTTTACTCCGTAAGAGGAGTATATTAATCTATTCGGTGTGAAGTTGTCCACTTCAGATATAAAGAATTTCTTTCGGATTATTTAAAATCTGCCATATGTGAGAATCGATCTTGCATATCTCGGATGAGAGGCATGCACGTCAACCTCTCAGTCTCCGGAGAGATGAATTTTACATGTAGAAGAGATTTATCTTTTTAGAATTTGGAGCATATAAATCTCTACAACACACGTATTCGATTAGTTCTTTGCGAGGATTGACTATCAGCTAATTAGTAAAACTATTTATACTATCAAGATATACACTGTTTTTTATTGCAGCTATAAGAAATTGACTCACAACTTTCGATGCTAAATAGTTCGCGCTTACCAACTTGCTTAGTGGAATAAAATATACTATTAATATTACATTACAATTCATACACTGTTTTCAATGACAATAAAAATCTCTTGACCATGCCTTTTGTGTTTGTGCTGGCTTTAAGAGACCCAACATTTTTATACATACGTATCAATAATCTATATTATAAAACATACAATGTGTGTGTTTGTATGTTACAAGAATTATTCCCAAACAGTTAATACTGACGAAATATAATTTTAAGATTTTATTTTAACTATTGTTTTTAGATTAATTGTTGTACTTTAAACTTATCGTCGATGACTCAAAATGTTTTGTAAAGTCAAGTATTGGCACACATTTGTAATAGCGGCATGACTAACCTCAATTTCAATAAAATACGAGTATTTATCCATAATTTAACTCTAAGTATTTTGCAATTATCAATATGTACTAAAAAAACGCAGAACAAGATCTTATAATAATAAAGTGGAAAATATTGTTCAAACATAATGTAAAGTAATGACGTTCGCTTCATATAGTGAAAGCAATAATGTGTAGTATAAGCATTCTGTGTTTGTAAGACGATGACATAATTGCGTTTCAAAACTGCTAGGTTGACAGCGTCGGAAAAACGATGCAAAGAAAACTATGTCGTGAATATCAATAAAAATGACGTATATAATCGTACATAAATGATGTATATAATCTTTCTATCGAGTACATTGATTTATTCCGAATTCATTAAACACACATTTAAATAACAAGAAGTTTATCAATGTTAATACACATTAGCGATTGCAAGGGTCCTGACCCGTGGCTAAACCCTTATCGGCTTCTGAAACCGCAGCCCCGACTTGGCATTAGTCAACCTGTCCGATGAAATAGTCAGTTTGTTTTTGAATAGGATTAAAATAGGGGACGGTGAAAAAATGGGTCGGAATGGACTGTCTAACTCTTACAGGGATCGAAAACCGATCAGTTTGAGTGTTCAAGTATGAATAAATAAAATAATTAAAAACACATCTCACAAGTTGAGCATGTGAAAAAATTTAATGTAAATTAATCACAAGAACTACTCAATTAAGAGATTTAAATCAATAAGAAAAACGTACTTTTTAAAATAATTTCGATCAAATAAATGCACAAAATATTTAATCTTTGGCAATAAATTATTTATTTAAAAGTTTCTACACAAAATTTTACTAAGCAAATAAAATAAAAATTCAAATTTGTATATTTTAATAAAATCAAATTTCACGATATAGGATCATTTCCAGGAAGAGTTTTTCGCTTAAATAACTTGAAATATTATAAAAAAAAAATTGTGAATAATTCTCAATTACTTGTTTACCAAACGTCGTGAAACAAATAAATTCAAACTCATTTGACCACAACGAACAAATTAATTCAAATTTTACCTACCGTTTCACATTGAAATAAATCCATTATTATAAATACTATAAAAAGTGGATTACTAAATTTATTTGCTTAGAATATATACAGTAGTAGTTTTAAATGTTATTATAAAAACATCAGATATGAAGAAAAAAATAGGAAATTTCTCAAAAATCAAACTGAATTTTCAACAACCAACCAACTATCAATCATTTTAATGTATAATTACTCAAAGACAGTTATAAGTAAGGTTGTCCTTTCAAGTGAGTATCTATATATGTATACATTGCTTATAATATAGATATACAAGAGAGAAATACATGACTGGATGCTGGATGCCCATCGGTTTGAGTTATTGCCTGACTACCAATTCTTCTGATAAATAATCTGTCAAGATTAACGTTGCAGAGATATATATGCTCCACTTTCAGCATAAGCATCGATTAAAAAAGTAATACTCAAAACCGAAAGTTCTGCACTTCTGATTTGGCAGTTTTGAGAAGTAAGAACAATAAATCGTATGCGCATTCACCTGACTGTTACATACCTTCCGTTTTTACAATACTAAAGGGATTAGTCTTTTTTCTGACTTTGAATGTTTTATGTTATTTATACAATACATGTATTATGCCAAAGATACAAAACCGTATCATTCTATAACAAAACATTTAAAAATCATAATAAAGAAACTTTTAAAATAAAATATTACTGATAAAGTATGTGCTTGTTTATGCAACAACTTAAAAATATATAAATTTATAGTAATAATTAACGCTAATTAATCACCTTTGCCAATACGTTGATAGATTGAGAATAGGGTTATATACTCGATTCTAAACTAAATTTTGAGCAAATCTTTTGATACAACACCTTACTTTTAAAATTATCAGTCAGCTTATTAAGCATCTGATTCTGCAAAATAAATTCTTAAAGCAGTGGGATTAAAACCTGCATAATTCAACAACAAAACACTCAGTCGAGATCGAAAAATCGATCGGTAATTTACCAGCCTAAGATGTATGTACTATATATACATTTTATATTGTGAATTGAATAGATCTTATACGCTAACATACTAGAAAAGGTGCGATATTTGAATTTGCGATGAAATTTCAAATTAGTTTCGTATGCATATAGTTTTAAAATTATCAGATATTTCGTATTGCAATTACTTTTTTACTATACAACAATTCATTAGGCGTATACAGTATTCATTGCAGTTGAAGTCCTCACTCATATAAACTCACCTTACCCCCTTTAAAATTCTCACCCCTTAACGCACTGGGTAGGTCCCTCCTTCTCACGAGCAGCTGTATTTAAAAGGATAATCTGTAACGAAGTGCCAGGCCCTGTTGAGATTTGTTTCAAATCCCATATCTACCGGCCAATCCATCAAGGTGGTGACTGTATTATATTATATATACGACTGTCCACGTTAACAACAGTATTTTGTCAGTTTACTTGAGTTATTTACTTATAAATGTCATATTGTTTAATCATTTTTTTTTTATGACTAAGTTTTGAAAAAAAAATATGACAATAAAGTATGGATTAGTTATACTTCGTAAGGTTACCAGTTGAGTATATTCCTTTATGACAGAAACCAGTTATATTTAATAATCAAGTGGTATAGTATATTATATCATATATAGTTGTTTTTTTAGTGTAAGTTTTTATCAATTTAACGGGGGCTTGATCTAGGCATGCTTAAAGTAGGTTTCAATTTTAATAAATGTCTTTACTTCATTTTATAATTCAGATATATATTTTGTATCAAATTTTAGAGTATTTAAATATTCCTAAAAGATTTTTTTCACCATGCCCACTACGCAGTGGAGTTTAAAAATCTTTATAATGTCATGTCTTGACACATTACTTTTCACAAAAATAAGGTTGTCAGATAAATGGACAACCCAATAGGCATCCAATCTTGTACTTTCAAATTATTTAGATATGTGATAGATGTGAGAACCGAGCCCGAATTTTCCGAATGCGAATACATGATACATCTACGCTATCGGGGAATACGCAAAAATTTACACGACCAATAACCACTTTTAGAATTAACAATACATCAAACTAAATGTTCCAAGTAAATTTTTCCAATTTATTTTTGCAGTTGATTTCTTATATTGATATTCATTCACAGCTATAAACTTCTGTCATAAAGTAAGTACGATATGAAATTGAATAGTTATATTTAAATATCGGTATCATAATTACAATAGTAGTCACAGTTGTCTTTAATATATGTCACGTAGGAATGTTTTAGCAATGAACCATTTATAACACAGTAATAGAGATCTAATATACAACGGCTTAATTAACAAGCTTATTGTCTCGATATTTTTTTAATAATATGACTTCAATAAAGAATTCTTTAATACAAAACAAGATAGGAAAAAAACAAAAGAAAAAGTTTATTACATTTTGAGAATGCAACTAAATAATCGTTACATTCGAAATTTAAATTTATTTTACGAGACGAGAACTAATCTATAAAGTATGCATTATTTTGTTTTAGTATATTGCATAATATCACACAGTTGTCATTAAGAATACTCGTATATTAACAATATACATAGTTAATAAAAAAAGCAATATAAAGAGTTCGATAATGGTGTTTTACGTGTGACATATTACATGAAATTAAGACAGAAGAAAAAAGTAATAAGCACACAGGAACAACAAATATAAATATCGACAACCAATAATGAGCTTTAACGTTTGATTCATTATAATAAAAACAGAGGAAGCAGGAAATAAAAATAAGAATTTAAGAGTAAAAACTAAAGAATGAGATAATAACATGCCAATATTTTATCGTGTTATTTTTTTATTTACGTTGACTGTGAATAATTTTAGTGAAAATAAATATGTTGCCGAACTATGAATAATTTCGATGTCGATAGGCTGACTTTATGGCTACGAGTCGGAATGAAAAACAAAATAATGGAGCGCGTAGCAAAGTGCCTTTCGCTTTTTATTTATAATTCGTATATCCGAGTGGAGGCCACGTCATAATCCATTTCCTCTTTTAATGGATTTAAGTGAGCCTCTTTCATATCTGCAACCGGATCGAATCAAATATTCAAAACTCGAAAATACCGCACTCTCACTCAGACGGAAAAAAAAACAATTTATTATTTACGATTTCCATTATTCTTTCGAAAACAAAATAAAAAACAAGAAACGGAATACACAAAAATAATTGCTAACTAAATTGTATATGCGAGAATATGATTTTCATCAATACTTAAACGCCATACAATATAGAAAAAAAAACTTTCTCTAATATATAGTAAGAAATATACGTACTTTTCAGTAAATACATAAAAATAAAAACACCTTTCGTTAATTTGCCATTAATTAATATTAAAAAACTGATATTTGAATAAATGCTTGGATTTTTGCATACTATCTTACTAACTATAAAAAATACAATAGAAAAAATAATATTTTATAAAATACATATATTCTAAGGCATAACTAAAAAACTCCCTATATATTAAAGAATTGGCGAAGTGAAGATAAAAATATCATAATTTTTACCACAAGTTTTAAAGTGGATATAAAATAAGATATTGTTTTTATATTTCTTATCAGAACATTGATTTAATACATTTATTTTTCCAGGACTTTTCATACTAATTTATATACCGATCCTGCATTTTTAATTTTTGTACAAATTAATACAAAAAGAATTTGAGCTCAAAACCTACGTGTTAGGGAACAACATTTATGCTATCAAAGAGACAAAGTTATTATGTTATTTCAAAAATTCTATTGGACTAAAAAATATGATGAAATTATCACAAAACTGCTGAAAAAAGCATGCGATGTAATTATATATATGTGTGTGTTTGTATTAATATTAGATTTAGACGAACATTGACGCCAGGATTTCTTTTGTTGTATAACAAACTCCCCTTACAAATAATCAGGCAAATCCTTTGTGTCGATTTGGATTTTATACCACGCGGCTAACAAGTGCGCAACTGGAATTTGATATGTCGGTCACATTTTTGATGGAGTTTGCACCCCTAGCCGAACGAAATATGCTACCCCCATTTATGTGTTTACTTATGCAATTATAAAAGCTATCAAATCTGCTACTTGCAAATCATTTGGAGCTTTGAAAGTGTTCCAAAAAGATTTCTTTATCGTGTAAAATATTTACAGAATATAAATATCCAAAAGCTTCTTATTTTAAAGTAAAAAAAAAATCTGTAGCGATTTTGATGTTGGGTTTCCCATAAAACTTTCTCTAGTCTTCTATAATATTATATTCACCGTGACGTTCTTAACATTTTTTTAACTTATTATCATAAAAATATAGCTGTACTTGTGTTTCATTTATACTAATAATCGAATATTTTGTATACACAATTTTGCAGTTGTTTACGTTGCAGTTTTGCCACATAATAAAACTTGAATCTAATATAATTTTAAACTGTTTGCTTATTTTTTTTTTTGTATAGCATATGAATATATTTAATATTAGAACGTATCTTTTAGAAATATAGATATACACAGATGTCTTTTGAAAAATACAGTATCAAAGAGTTATTTAAAAAAAAATTAGTAAAATATATATACCATAATAACGATTCTTTTCTCATGATCGGAAGCTCAATTCATATTTAATAGTTATTTTTTAACATTATTTTTGATAGTCTCGAAATCTTTATTTAGATTATTTCTCAATTCGTATAGTAGTTGAAAGGTTCCATGAAAACTGCTCACATGACAGCTGCTCACATGACAAGTGCTCACATAACAAGTGCTCACATGACAAGTGGACACATAGACAACTGCACGCATAAAAAGTGCTCACATTGCACCTGATCACATATTGAAATGCTCACACTAACACAGAAATTAATATTAAGACATTTTATCCTTAATTTATGTAATTATAGTAAAGGTAGATATTTATTTCAAAGTATATGAGTAAATCCTGTAATCTTTCAATTTGAAAAGTTAAAAGTTAAAAAAATTGATTTTATTTTTATGAAAACTGCATTAATATTATTCAGTTTTATCTAAAAAAATCTAAATCAATAATAATTAAAATACGCAGAAGAATGAAAATATTTACTTGTGTTACATATTTTTCCAAAAAAATGTGTTGTATGGAAACTGTTAAAACTAATGTTCTACTTAAGTAAAATCTAACGTTTATATGACTTATTGCTTAATTATTCAAAACGTAATGTAATTATTCAAGAGTTGCTGCTATAAATACAAAAGCTCAAAAAATCTTACAATGCACAGGTAAGACAATGGATCATACAGGCACTAACTTTATTTATTTACTGACTTACTGAATGAATTTAACGTTAGACATTGCTCAATGAATATCTTCGAATGTCTCAACAGATTTTCAATCTAATTTCTTTCCACTACCTGATTTATAACATCTTAATTATATACTCAATAACGCTTTAAAATACTGAAACAATTTATAAATTCAAAGAATGATTTACTAATGAGATGAATTTAAAAAAAAACGCCGTATGGTAAATAAATCTAATAAACTAAACAACAGACATGGACAAAAATAATAGGTTGTTGATTTAATCATGATTCATATACAAATATTCTCCCATATATATATTTATATATTTATTGGTAGACAGATACATGATTCCTGTTTTCGTAAGCTGATCCATTCTGACCTGAAAAAAAAATGTTAGTAGGTGCTTACTAACGCTAGTACTTGTTCGAGGGGATGGCCAAACAATTAGGGGATAATTTTTGTAACAGTTGGACTCATATGCACCCTGCACCCTGAATTAATATTTTCAGTGGTGGCACTATATGAAACGTTCATAAATAAATATATAAGTAGAACATAGTTAAAAATCCGTAAATTTTATAAACAAAAATTTATCTGGAAATTTAAAAAGAATACAAAAATGACATATGGTTTTATACATTATTTTTAAATCTTCTATAATAATACACATTATGATTATTCATTAAAATATATAAATAATAATATTTAACATTTTAGATAAACTGATAATTCCGAATATTATGTTAACTAATAAAAATTATACGCATCAAGATATTTTGAAATGAAGTGCAACTGAAAATGCCATAATTAGCAAAATCGATATCGATACATAATGTAAAAAGTGTCTAAAAAAAGTGAAATAATCTTATTTGACAACATTTTACGTAACATTTGATTATGAAATATTGCTTAACAATATTATAAAGGGATACTTGAAATATTGCATATACTTCTTTTACCATGTCCGATTTCACAATGTCAATATTTATTTTGATATTTTTATTCACAAGAATTGTCAGCTTATTGCTCAACTCATTAGGAATCCAGTCCTGTGTTTGTAGATATTTTAAAATATACCAACTCTAAAAATTGAACTCGCAATCAGAGTGAAAAAAAAATTAAGTTAATCTGTAAATTTGTAATGAAACATATTATATAGTATAAAAAAGTATACTATTTAAATATTACGGATTTGTGATAAAAGACAAAATTAATTATACGTAATAATCATTTTGAATTATTATACACTACACCACTGACAAACTATGTAAATATCATCTATCATATCTGTCTACGGGAGACACTAACTGGTGCATAAAAATGCGCCTACAAAATGAGGCGAGGGCGCATTGTTGGTCCACTATTGTTGCACAAACTTATTTAGTCCTAACTAGCTGCATATACACTTGCCATTATACGACTGAGTGCCTCGATTGTTCCCTCTCACACGCATCATACAAAATTCAACACATATATTATCCGAGCTTATTTGATTTCACGATTTATTATTTTTTACTTTCACGTACGATGTAAATCATGTATGAAGTAAACGTTGACGAATTCTATGTCTGCGTAATCTAGAAAGCTTATAATTATATATAAATATACCCATCATGCAGGGCTTAATTAAAATAATTATGAAAAAAAAAACAAAATAATTGTGTTATCAACAATAATAATCAAAATAGCTCTCAATATTATAGATTAGTCTGAAATAAAATAATTGAATTCTTTATTCGTTGTAGTTCAATATTTTAAAATATATATTGTTTTATATATATATATATATGTCTATATTGTTAGAAATAATTTATTTTGAATTGTTTTATAATACTTTGACTTAAATATACAATGAGCGTTATTTTTGTCAGTAGTTTTATGAATAAAAATTAAACCATGAGAGTGATTCATTAATCAAACACGAATTAATAAAAAACTAATTTATTTTACACGAGATGGTTGTTTTTATACTTCGATCTCATGATATACAGTTTTATATTGTATCAAGACTAATTTAGTCGATAAATTTTTCAGTTTAAATATAAACTGTGAATCTTCAACCGTTACTTTTGTTGACGTAAAGATTTAAATATAACATTAAAAAACGTAGCTGTTTTTTACTATGCTAAATAGTACAATATTAAATGGTAATCTGACATTGAATTGAGAGTTCATATCTTGCAGTGGCATGTATTTTTTTTAAATAATATACGCAGAACTGTTTTCCCAGTGGGTTGAATGAATAGCTGATAACCAATCCTCTACAGTTAGAGCGGATATGCTAAAAAATATATATCTGGACCCATGCCATATGTGTGAAATATGCCGATAATTCATTTCAAGTCATTTATTATAATAATACATAATTAATATTTTTGACTGATGGTGCTTGATGGAAATTGATTTTAAATTCT
>JAGVSQ010012343.1:0-11701 GCA_022683975.1 Rhyacophila evoluta
GTAATTAATATTTTCGACCGATGGTGCTTGATGGAAATTGATTTTAAATTCTAAAAAATCTCACATATGGAAGTTTACCAGTTTTACAGTTTTACATAAATTGAGTCAGTTATAATTTAATCTCATTTAAAGTGGTTTAATAAAAGTGCTTGTTATGTTAATATTTAAGAAGTTTCACAGTTTACGGATCAAATAGCATAGTCCAATCTAAAATTCATTTATCAAATCGGTGCATTACTTTTGGCAGTGTAGCGGAGTTAAGACTATATCTTTCAATTTGCTCTGAAAGTTTCGGAAATGTGAAGAAAGAGTAGGACGTGTATCTTCTAATATTTTAAATATCCATATTAAAGCAGATTTAAATTACGCGGAAAAGTTTATTTTCAATGTTTGCTTATTTTATTCAACACTGCCTTGTCGAATATTTTAGAGAGTTAAAATCTATAGAGTATAATAAACATAGAACGACCAGTTGCCGCACACTAAAATAGATTTTTTGTATTTTATAGTAAGTCATATGGTATTGGGACTATATCTTATAGCTAATGTCAAAAAGAATGAATTTCCCCCTAGAAGTCCTGAAATATAATTAAATTTTAATGGCTAATTTAGCATAAATTGAATTGAAAAATTGTCTGTGAATATGATACATGTTTTCTCATTGCGGAGATCCACATACTCTACTTTTGGAGTGTATATCTTTACACTGTGTAGATCCATATTCTTTGCGTTCGAAGCGAACATGGTACATATATATGTAGATATATATAAATTCGAAAAGATGGCTCTGAGTGTTCGCAGAAATATTAAGACACGTGATCGAGCATGTTGAGGACATATGTTTCTCAATTATAGCATTAAATTATAATACCAAAACGCAGTGTGTAAACTTGATTTGGTGAGAAATAAATCATTTCATTTCTGCCATAGAATTTACACATCACTCTTTGTGAATAACCGCGCTCAACTCGAAAAGAGTCCAAATAATATTATATTTAATTAGAGGCCTGAATCTGCCGCAGCGTAAATATTTTTATTCGTCAAGAATACTGATGATAACGAGATGTCGATAAACGTTTTAAGTACTACAAAGTCGTGATTCTTATAATTTTCTGGTTTCAGTTTTATAATGAAGATAATAAAAAATAGCAATCGGAGCTCAATCGAATACACATTTTGGAATAAATGCGACAACCACTCCAGATTCAAACGAATTAAGTTAGCACACATTAAGAACTGCCGAAGTGTATTGTGATTCAAATACAAACTTAAAAATATATCATTTGTGTTACAAGACTTCATTGTGTTTTATTTTTTATTTTTCATTTAAAGCATCAGAGATCGCGCGGTGTGTTCAGGAATCCTATTATTATATTATTAACTTCACAGTTATAGGGACCATTCCCCTGTCTCTGCTCTGTAAACAGATTCATCACAGTTATGGGAACTGAAGTAATTGCCTGAACTCAGAGCTCAATACTTGATTGTTTTGAGGTTTTTAAAATACGGCACCGCTTAAATATATATACATTGAAAATGTGGTTGGTCGAATTCAGATTTTCCCGCTTACAGTCCAAATTCGTCAACATGTTCTAGAAGAATGTGCCAGACTCAGTTTTTATGTGCTAGGTTGACAACTGTAATCTTTACCATTCCTGGTACTTCAAAGGTTGATTCACTTTTGTTCCGCCCGCAGAAGGGATGTGGCGGTGTGGGGAAGAGGATAGAGAAGAACTAAATGCGTACGATTGGCAATGAAGTAGACTTCACTTTACTTCATATTAAGTATTTAATTCCATTTTCTATGATACAAAAATATATCTGAGAGAGACAAATCAGATGCATACTTTATGAAAAAATGTTTGCCTTAAATCTATGAATAAATATCTAAAATCATAAATTTGACTTACGTGTAACTATTGATATGTTAGTAAGTACTTACATAGCTTCTATTATTAATTATGTATTTACATATAATATACTTATAT
Organism: Rhyacophila evoluta; assembly: GCA_022683975.1. Classification (NCBI taxonomy): domain Eukaryota; kingdom Metazoa; phylum Arthropoda; class Insecta; order Trichoptera; family Rhyacophilidae; genus Rhyacophila; species Rhyacophila evoluta. The sequence goes on from JAGVSQ010012343.1 coordinate 1,989, forward strand.
TATATAATTACTGTTCCAGTATGTAAATATGAATAATGATAATTGTTTATAATAAATGCAGCATTATTGTCAAAATCACATCTAGTAATCAGTAAAATTATGGTCCAAAAATAAAGTAATATAAACGTAACCTCTATGAATATACATAGCTATTTACATGATAAATCCATTTATAGATTATTACAAATAGTTATTTCTACACTAATACACTTATAACATAAATACTGTGGGTGTAGAATATATAATAGTGTTTATACAAAGAAATATATTCCAAAATTTCAAAAGCAATATAGTTCCCGCTATATTCGTGTATAAATAATAAACTCGTCCAGTGTGGTTCGCTGACGGCCCGTCAGCCGTAAATGCAGGACCGCTGCGTCCGGCATTTTGAAACGCATGTCTGTTCCGATGCGCGTACAAAGTGTGGCGCGCAGCTCTTATTATTGTATAAATATTTAGAAAATTAACGCCACATTATGGGTTCTCTCAGATTTTACGATCTAACCGTCCATTTTAAATAAAAAACCAAAAAAAACTGTTTACTTGATTTGTTTTGTTTATTTTGGGAACTGGTTACTAGTGTGCCACATAAATTTTGTTTAGCCGAAATTAAAATAGATGAGAGAGAATTATTGGGACACTTAAAAAAGTTACTAAATTTATTTTGTTCACTTTTCCCACAGCCATCAACACTAACTTGTATGTATTTACACTGTAGAATACAAACAATATTGATTGAAAGAGTCGAACGCATTTGTTTCTATATTTTGAATCTTTACAGTGTAGTTGTTTTCAAATCCAGATTCTTCTAATTTCCAATTACTGTTTTCATATGCTTGTTGAGTTACTCAAAATGCCAAAACTACTTTAATGAAATTACGAATTATTAAAAACGTTGGACAACGTCTGATTATTTAAGCTCGAAGAGTCAAATATAAATTTAATATTAAACAATCTTCAATCAAAAATATTAATAGTATTACTGCATTCAGTTGCCGAAAAGTGTTCTGCAAATTATTCAAACAGTCAAACTAAGCTCTCTTAGATATGAACCCGTATATTGCAGAAGAGAATAACTAGTGTCATGGAATTTTAAGTTTATAAAAAATATCTAATAAAAATGTATGAGTCCTAAAAAGCAACTTCACTTTTAACAACTTTGGTTCCGCCTGTAAAAAATGTAATTTTTAAATTAAATTAAATAAGAAAAAAATATGGTTTGTCCAATTTGCAACTTATACATTACATTTGGTGGCTTCCTTATAATTATAAATAGTATAACCCGCTTAGTTAGATTTGTATCGCCAATATCCTTAAAAGCTCTTTGAGAGACAGAATATCTCTAATTCTATCAGAACACTAAGAAGACGGGTGGAATTTGTCAGATTTAGTGGCCTCTTCTCGTCGTATATTAGATAAGTTATCAACTGCCATAAAAATTAAAGATGATAATTTATTATTTTAAAAAAAAAATGCAAAATCTCACGGCAAACGGTCTAGATGTTAACAGAGATTAGTTATTTAGAATAGAAATTGCACATTTTAATGCTAGCCAACCTAGGTCTTGGTAAGCTACTTCTGGGACACTTTTGGTACCTTCAAGAGCGTCGCACGTCTGTAAAGCTATGATATACGCCCAGATAACAGGTATGAGACGTGGCTGGTGGTGCATGGGAATTCAATCGTCATAACGAGACACAAAGTGAAGTGAAAGCAGAAGTTTTATTGAATAATTTAGGACTCAACCCTGGTTGTAAGTTGTAAATCAATGATAATCCATAACAAAAACGCACGATAACCAGTAAAGCAATTTTTATTTACTCTTATTATCAAACGAAAATAATGTAATACAATTTCATATAACGTTAACTGAAAGAAAAACTTTAACATGTTTTTCACAAGTAAATCTTTAGAGTGCATATTAATCGAGAAAATGCTGAAATAGCATTCGTTTGTCAAAACTTTGCGAGAGAACGTAAAAGTTTAAATTCAAATTCCGAAGCGAAATGCTTTGAATTCGCGTGGATTATACTACTAACATTGTTCAGTCTAACAACAAATTATTATTTTATTTCAGTCTGACCAAACTTTTACGCGTTGTGTAACGCAAATCCAGCGCTTCTCAACTTTCAATGGGCACGGCAATTGTATTCTTTTTAATAATCTCCTCCGTGTATAACTAACATTGGTATTTGTTATATTAACACGATTGTATCAGACAATCGTTGTAAGAATTAGAGATATAGTCCTTAATTTTATATTTCAAAAAATATCCAGAACCGATCGATTCATAAGTAGCTGTCCTGAATTCAAAAAAGATCAATTAATAAAAGGCTAAACGATCTAATTTTGAGAATCCGAATTATAAATACTACACACATGTGTTCTTTATAAATTTCTACTAGATGTATATCTAGTTAATGAAACAACACTTTAGTTTCATAAATGTATCATATTTGTTTTGGTAATTATAAGTAATCAACTAAAATTAAATGAATGATAGTTTGAAATAGAGCCCACTCAAGTCATGGGGATGAAGAAGTTGAGATTCAAAATATAATTAGAACTAAAAATGTAATATATATAAAACATTTTCGGTTTTTTTTTACGTTTAATTATTATATTTTTCTTTGTTTGTTGGTAATTTTACGGTACATAAAACGAAATTTATTATGTTAAATAAACATTTATATGACCCATTGATTTTAAGTTACTTTCTCGTCTATGGTTTATCCAATTGGCCGATAGTCCAGCCATTTATAATAGTGTTAAAATATTCATTCCGAATGACACCCAGGTTGGCAAACCTTGCAGTTTATCTGTTTTCCACAGAGAAAACAAAGGTAAAGTGGATGTCAGCGAAGTGTGTCGATATGGGCAAAACGTGCTTTGGCATAAAGCTGTTAACTTAATAGAATATATTCAGACAGATAGCACATTGTTTTGTTTGTTAGTGACCCGATTTTAAAGTACATTTTTACTACTGAATCGGTCATTTTATTGTTTTAATTTCTATATAATTATATTTTTACCACCCTTTAAAATACAATGATAAAACTACAACGATGAGTTATAAAGGAATACAGAGTAATATATGTTGATGTAAAATACACACAGATTGTTCATGTCGCTCATAACATGTAATGTCGTGTCGTGTAATAACGTCATAACTCAATATTTGCTATTTTTCTGAAAGCGATTTTTTAGATTAGTGTTACTATAATATTATCCCGTTAAGAAGTAATTTGATACTCAAGTAATTATTATAATATTAAGTTAAACGTACAAATCAACATCTCTATTGTAATTTACAATATCACACATTCAAGACATTTGAGGAAGCTTAATCCATATTGTAACGTATTTTGACTGCGGAAAAATTCGTAATCCTTGTTGAATTTTGTAAATAAATGTAAACTCTCAAAGATCAAACTTGTATCTGATAAACCACTGCTGTTGCCTATTGTTATTTTTTCAGTATTGCCATGGTGAAGAGAACTTTTCAAATAATATTTATAATGGATTAATTTTGAAACTGTCGTCAACATGGCAAAGTTTAAATAACAGATCCTCTCCATTAATATTGTATTTTGAAAACTTTTGCAATGAATATAAAATAATGTTAATTTTATGTGATGTGAAGGCAAACATAGTGAACAGCGAACTTCAATATTACAAAAATATTCTCATAATAAATATATATTCCATGAAATAATATCTCAACTTACTACTTTCTCGGATATTATTTATGATAATACTTATAATGTAATAAAAAGTACATAAAGATGACTAGATCCGTATAAATAACTAAAAAATACCAAATTTTAGTTATGAAACTATTACAATCGACGGGCGATGATCGCCATTGAGATGTGGGGGGTTTTAATAATCTTTTTGAGTATAATCGCCTTGTTGACCGAGTTGATAAGTACAACGCGATTGTGGAAATAGATAAATTTCCCATTCGGAGCAGACAAGGTGAAGTACTATGTACATAGAGAGGTGGAAAAAAAATCCACTGGATTTTCACTATGATGATGACGATAAACAACAATGAAATTGTCACTTCGGAATATTTATTGCCTTAATATACGTAAAAATAAAACGCAACAATTTACTGGAGTTTTCAATGAAATAATCGTGTCAACCTATTCAAATATTCTTCAGCTTTACTGTCAAAATCAATATCTCTGTGAGTTATGAATATTACATTTTTCCAAATGTTTCACTATTGATTGAGAGCTTTTTTCAATTACGTGAATCGCTTATGCTATTACGAACATGCTATGATATTAGATAAACAAAAAACTAGTTTGTATACTACTACCATATACAGTATGATACAAATACTCTGATATTAATAAATTAAACCAGAATCAGTCAAAACTAAAACCTATTTAAAAGAATTATTATTAAATAACTATACCTAATCCCAAATTTACTCAAAATCGATGATGACACTTATATAATATATTAGCCTCTCTAATGTGGCTTATAATAAATCATCCGTAACTGTCTTATACTCCAATTAGACAATATATGGTGACTAAATAACTATCTATCTCTTCAAATTATATGGATTTCAACTTTCAAAAATCTAATAAATAACCGATGTTCATAGTTGACAGGATAGTCGTCGTGAATGCTTTTAATAATGCAATATTTACCTGGCTAAAACGCGTTTCAATCTCGTGGCTGCATGTAATGTATTTAAATACGGGACATGAATGCTCATTTGCATTGAATGATAAAAACAGTTCTCGTGAAAAATACTCTATATTTATAAACAATCAAATCTTGGGTATTGACATGTTTTACACTCACTTCAATCAAACGTGGTAAAAGATACAGTATTGATGATGCATTTTTTTTATATCAAACAAATTTCAATTAAAGGTTACGTGTTCCATTAAAAAACATTTTGGCTAACTCATTTTACTTTATAAAATATTCTCAATATTCTGGCTTTTCGCCTGTTAATACATGTTATCAAATTTTTGAATTAAATTTCCTATGCTAAGTCCCTATAATTCTACCTCACCTATCATACCTACTCATTGTTATTCATGTAATTTCCTTGAATTTCCGGATTTCCCATTTTCTACCTTCCGTTACATTGATACATTTCTATTTAGGATCCGTACGTACGTTAACGAAAATCTTTGTTCACTAAAACAAGATATTGTATATTGAATTGTACAAGAGACGTCCCTACTTGCTTTCGTCACCATCGTTCGTAACAATACTCAAGTTTACTTATTACCATAATGTGATAGAAAGGATATAAAGAGATATTAAAATAGAAATTTATACAGATTTTTTCATTACACCGAAATAACATAATAAATTCCTTCGCGAAAAAAATATTATAAAACATTCGTTATCGTGGTTCTTAGAGATGAACATTATTACAAGTATAAATAGGTTTGAAAAATATAATTTGACCATTTTCGTCGTCGGCCAGTATCAAAACACAGTAATAATACCAACACCATTACAATTAAGTTAATTCAATTGTAACTTGAGATAAAATATAAGCATGATGCTACCAGTATAATTGTATGATTAAATTATAGTTAGATACGAAATAATAATCTACACATCGTATTAATAAGGTAAAGAGAATTTTCCGAACTTTTTCCAAGTCGAACTTAAAGTACTAGTTTAATTTAAATAAATTTACCCCGATGCGTCAAAAAGATTTTTAATTGTGTACTTTTTATCAATTGGCATGTTATTATATTGTGTTTAAATGGGGTAGTTTATACACCCTTACTGAAACCTCAATTACAGACGTGGGATATCATTAAAGGCGTAAAAGAGGCAGTACATGAATTAGCTGTGAATTGAACGTCACCCCCACATTTATACAATTTTCAATGGCAGAGACCTTTGAAACCTTCTGTCAAATAATAAACATGTGTAACGCGCCATCGGGGAGACTTTCCCGCTTACCAAAAATAATATTTCAATATTTAACTCCGTTGTCTCCCTCTTATCCGCCCTACTTTCCAAAAGGGAAATCATTTTATAAATAAATCTCATTTACCGAGATACATTTCTTTTCTCTTCGGGGAAGTGAAAATGAAAATACATCCCCGAGTTGACCTTGTTCTCTTGCGGTAAAAAAATATTTTTTCTCATTAAAAAAAAAGTTATAAAGCCTCCTTATGACTTCCATGTTCTTTAAAATATATTTTCAAAAATGTCACACCGTTTCGCTTCGAATTGAGTACGCTTATAATTACATACCAACAATTTAAGTCAAGATTCCAGAAATAATTATTTGTTTACCGTTTATATACTTCACTGTATTTCTTTTTCTCCATTACCTTATTCTAAGACTCTCGTTTAGCTTTATTCATATTAAAATTTCTTTGTTTAATAGTTATAACCCGTAAACGCTATATATTCTTTAATATAAGAAAGAAAATCTCTACTGAAAGAAGGCTTATCTCGCGCTAATAAACTGACTATTAAGCATACCGTTATCTAAATTGTATAAGATTAAGAAAAAATATATTAACGTGAAAAAATTACGTTCTATTCAGGAGACGTAAATGAAAATACAGTATCCCTTTAAATTAATTTAAAAGTAGTCAAAGACTGCTTCGCTAGGAAGTTCGCGCTTGTAAATCTTTCTGAAGTAATCGTTGGGGCTTCGAATCTTATGCTACATTCGTTTTAAATGTAATATTTATGGATCCCCATAGCGAGAAGATCTTCTCTCCAGAAATGGAGCATACTAATCTTTACAATGTAAAAACATGAAATTATTTTTACAATTTATCATAAGAATTGGTAATCAGCCAATCATTCAAGCTATTGGACGTTCAATCTTGCATTGTATTACTCCATTAAAATCTATGTAGTGTTAATATTTACAATGCAAAGCGTTACCTGAATGAATTAAATAAATATACAACAACCAATCGTTGTAAAAAAATCACTCTGCAGTGATAATGGCAATTTACTTTGATCGTCAATTATTAAAAGGAAGAATTTAAAAAGTCAACGTTTAGTTAGCTGGATTATAGGTACATAAACAGATAACGCATTCTTGAATCTAAGATATCTGGATCTTGACGAAGATGTTTCCCTGTCAAGTGCCATTTAAAATCATAGTGTTACGATGATGCGAAAACTGATTATTAGTCAATACATATTAAAATGGTGTGTAAACAACATATTGTAATGATAATACGTGATGATAACTGTAATTAAAATATATTAAATGACGTCAATTGAAAAACTGTGTGTGAATTTTTTTTCAATATAAGTTCAATGTAAACTTAGGATTTTGGATGCTGGAATTAACCAAATTATGAGTGAAAAGTTATTAAATAAAACCATGAATAAGCCATTGGGTCACTTGTTTATTTTTCCATTTTTAATATCATTGTCACGCATTATTTTTTTGTCAATCAACAGTAAATTCTAACGGATTTTCTTTTAAGCGATTGTTAAAATTCCTTATTTTACGCAGAGTAAACGATGTTGGTATCCCCCATCTTGGCTTTTAAGTCTAAGGATTTATTCTAGAGATTGCAAAACTCATACCTCATTCGTTATTTATTTTGGGCCAGTATTTGCTTTTAAAGAAGGCAGGTGCCTTTTGAACTTATTTCTGTGGGCATTTTTCCCAAAGCTTTTGCGATACATTAAAAAACACCTTATTTTGTATAATATTAAAATCTTTTTTTTTTACAAAGTTAATTTATTCAACGGAATACTATTATATAAAATTTCGAATTCGCTTTACTTCTAGAATTTTCATTATATCACTGTAACCTATGACTGAGTTAATTACATGAAAACAACTGAAAATTGTCTTCACTCCGTCTGTGAAAACAAAGAAATATCTACGCCTGTACAATAAAATATATTTTAACCTTTAGATTTTGAAATTAATAATATTTCAACTATCCAAAAACGTGCAGAGAAATCAACTTTTGATATGGGATATTCGTATAATATATTACTTGGGATGTTCAAAAAGATTTATTTGTACTTCATTTTTTTATTTTATTATAATTATACATTGCACTAATAACATGTAACCGCAAAATAATTAATAACACGCAAAAAAATAGATTTATTATTCAACATATTTGCATGCGATTGTTTTCTTTCGGGTAGCAGTATAAAATATACATGATAATTTAAGAGAAAAAGAGATAGCAAATAACGTATAGACTATGTAGAGAGAGGCAAAAATCTCAACACACTTTTTAAGGGAATTAAAAAAAAATATATATATAGAGTAAAAACATAGACGATCTTTTTTTTTAATACAGAAAAGATCTTTAATTGTATCAGACATTGTTTAAATTGTCAATTGTAATTTAAGTATAATAGTCAAATTATAATGTAATTAAACAAGTAAGAAAAATCAAACATAATCTGTTTACTCAGTTGGTAAAGGTAAGTGCTTAGTATCGTTTTAAAATATACGTTACCCCGAAATTTAATTAATTCACTAAGAGCTACAGTATTATTATTTCAACTTGAATTGCTCAAGTTCTGGAATAAATTACAAACAGACTGATTTAAGAATTCCTTTAGTAAAATTTTCTAGCTTGTTAAAATGCTTTTACCCATGTGAAGATATCTTTCGCTAGGTTGGGTAAACGAACAAATTATTAACAAACACAATACCGTGGGTGTACGGCCATAACCCGTCAAATGCAAAATTGTTTTTGGAATATCTAAATGAAGTTTTTTATATTCGGGAAAAACGAAATATTCTCTTCGGAACATATTTATATATTTTGAAATCAAACCACGTTACTTCTCAAAATATCTATACATTGTAAGTGTGTAACATTAAAATAATAAACAACTTTATAATAACAAAATACAGATTCACAAGACTGGTTAAGATTAACTGGATAAAATATATTTTAGTTTTTCTTTTATATTTTCTTTGTGAAACTCGACTAGTTTGAGTATTTGAATGTTTGAAAAACAAAATTAATGTTCATAATATTTTCACTTACGACTTTATCATGTTTTGTATGAGATGCCAGCGTGTCAACTAACCCTGTAACCGGTCAATTAACACAGTTAAATTGTGTTGTGGACTATTTTTTGACTTGAAACAGGAATCACACTATTACGAGGTCCGCTTACCGCAATAGATCTAATATCTGATAAACTTTTACAATAAGATCTGTCTAACTTTCTTGGTTCTAACTTATTTTTACTTTTACCGCAGTTTTTATAATGTTTTCTACATATATAATCTACAAATTAAAAGTATTTTGTTTATTATATGTCATGTTGTGAATGCTTCAAAGTTTAATCATTAATAACGTTTTTGTTATTCTCAACATGTAAAATAAAAATAAATAAATATTGTATCGAATTCAGTATACTTATTTACAGACAGAGTTGTATGAAAGGCAGAATGACGTAATAGGAATAACAAAACTTACTTTACTTTAAACTTCCTAATACAGCAAAGTAACATCGATTTTATCATTTTTTATGGTTGATATGGTATACAAAAATGAATAAATATCCTTTATTCTCAGAAACAAAAAGTTGCGTGTATTTTTTAAATAACTATTTTTTTCAGTAACTAGGTAAAGTTCAACAAATAAATTATAATGTAACATGTAATCATAATTCAACATATTTATTAGTATTATTAATAGCTGTCTCCCCGGTAGCGTTGTTGGTAGCGTGCGCGCCTAACGATCCGGGGAATG
>JAGVSQ010012344.1:0-11700 GCA_022683975.1 Rhyacophila evoluta
CCATTTCAATTTTTATTCCTTCTTAGAATTGTCATTTTTATACCTAAATAAATGAGAAAAACATTTTCATTATTATAATTATTCAACTGTGTGTATAAAAAAAATAATAAAAACCAATTTACGTGTAGACACAATGTCGCATTGAGTTTTCATCATCGTGCGAAAAAAAAAGTAATAATTTGAAGTGGAAATAAAAGCGACGAGTGAAAATTCCATAAAGTATTTCACTTAAGGAAGGGCAGTGGCCTACAGTCTCAAGTGACAACATTCCAAGAGAGGGGTTTTCATTTCAAGTGACGGGGGAGATTCACCCCCCGGTGATTTTCTTCGTCGGTTGCATTTCTGTCATAAGGCGGCGGTTCGTTAATGGGGAACTTTGTGTTTATGAAATGAAATGGAAATAATTTTGTGAAATTTCCCCTTTAATTGGGGTGAAAATGCATTCAACGTAGACTAAAAGTCCTGCTAAGCAAATTTTGGGGATAAAATTTGTCTGAATTTTATGGAAAATTACACCGTAATTTGACGTTGGCATCCCTCACTTTTGTAAAATATTTTATTAAATAAAAAAAAATTTATAACAATCTATTTGCGAATCCTATACGGGTAATTTTTTGTTTATGGTATACTTAGTCCAGTTTTAAATCTACACTAAGCAATGGTGATACTTTTAAAATTGCAGTAAATATCGTTGAGCAATTGTATGACCAACAATTCTTGTGAAAATAATCTGTCAAGACGTCTTCACATTGCGGAGATCCATATACTTCACATTCAGAGTGGATATATTCACACTGTAGATCCATATGCCCAACTTTGGAAGCGAAAATGATATTAAAAAATATCATAGCAGATAAAACTATAAGGAACAACTTATTTATATGATGATTAATCTAATGAGAGTTATTATAAATATCTAAAATTAAAGTTTCTCTAATAATTAAACGTTATGGCCTCATAATAATAAATACTTGTGTCTGATAAGTTTGTGTTTTCGTAGCAATAAAATTTTACATGAATATATTGAAAAGAAATATAACAAAATTAAATAAGCAATATTAGTTTATTGTACCGTTAACAGTGTTTTATATCCATACAATAGTTTTTAACGGTTGCACTTTAATTAATAAGTGAGGAAAGATGATGAAATTTTATATGTACGAATATCTAGACTGTTTTACCGTAAACATCTTTTATTCTTCTTTAATATTTGTTGGAAATATGAAGAAATTGAATTGAAATAAGCAATATTACCAAAAGTGTGCATGATTAATTCAGTATTTACACTTTTTATAGAAGCTCTGACACATCTTTGAGATGCGTTTATTTATTTAAAGATAGCTTTTCAGAGTATACTTTACTTTATTGCACTGTGAGTTCTATAATTATATTGTACAAAACTTCCAAATATAAAAATATCATACTTGAGTGCGTGGCATCCGAGCCTTGAGTATGTAGTATTAACTCTTAGAATACTCTGGTCGAATAAAGAAAATTTCTTGATGCAATAGATTTAGAACATGTCTAACCAGTTGGATGAGACAGGTGGATAGTAGGTACATTTTAGTACATAGTAGTATAATAAGCAACTGTATAAACAGATTGCATTGTAAATACAATTTATATTGTGGTTATTTCATTATATAATGCTTAAAAACAATCGGTTATACTAGTAATAATAATAATAATAACAATATGACATGTCCGATATTTTCGTGTCCTTAATGGAGTTTCAATGTTTCACCACGCACATTGTTGGAATATACACACTGTACGCGAGTGTGTGTTCTCTATATCCTAAAAATGAAACGAGAATGGTTTTCGTAAATTTTCCCTCGGCGTGGATTTAGTCGTTAATGATTTTGGGCAACTCGCCCCCACCCCCTTTTCTCTCTCCCTCCCCATGTGTACGTACAGTGTAAACGGGAAATCCGCGCGTACAAAGGGCAGAGATGGAAAATCGTTTTACGTATAATGTCGCCAACATATTAATACCCGGCTTTACCGTCATTTTTTTTAACAACTTAAAATAAATCAGACCACATATTATATATAACATGTCTACCATCTACAGCAAAGATCAATACTAAGGTGTGTCATTATTATAGTAATTAGCATACCCTATTTAGTAGATGACATTTCACACAAAAAACATGTTCTTTTCGTTTAATAAAACGTTTTAGTACATTTTATATAGCTTCGGTGGTGGATAAGTAAACGTATGAGTTTTTCTGACAGAAATTTTGAGCCTAATTTCACAGCTGCATAAAGATATTTAAAATTTAAGACACAAGACTTAATGATAGTTAATGAATTGAGCGATCAGTTGACATAACTAACCCCGGCAAAAAAATAATCAACATTTATAAATCTTTACGTTGTGCTAGTCTACATACTTCTGATATGGTAATATTCACAGTCCGACTAATTGTCTAATTTTCATGAAAAGATCTTCACTTTAATTAGGGTATACAAGCAAGTATAAAGACTAAAAAGAAGGTTATTCAACCCACAGTACAAGACGACATTCAATGAGTCTCAGAATCACATTTTATCATAACCGATTTAGCAAAAAAAAAACTAAATCGTTGTGCATCTCTGAGTTTTGGCTTCAACACTGGTGGTTGCAGGGCCAGCCGGATTGGCGGGAGAAATATTGGGATTTGTTTTGTCGGCGCCATAAATTCACTCGGCCCATTTACCCTGCCACGGCCGAGTCTCGCATTAGCCAGAAGCCAGTGCCCGCTACCCGCTGCCCAGGACCCAGTCGCCGCAAACCTCGGGGCCCCCTTACGCCACCTTCCTCTTCGTGACTCTTGGAAACATTGCATCTCCACAAATTATTACCAAACTCCTTCTTGTACGACACAGACGCCAATGGCGTGCTCCTGTTCATGTAGCAACTGAATAAGTTCTAATCTTTTCGTAGCACAAAACAGCCAGGTCAGTTTTTGTATTCAAGAATAATATATTGTCCTAGCTTGTTAGCATTCATTACATAATTTAATATTTCATAGAGGAACCAAATCATCGCTGTTCTATAAATCTTTTATTGTTTCATGCTGACAAAATAACCATTGAAAAGATAAGAAAAAATAATTGTAATTCAACAAAAATTTTAATATATTGTTGAACTATTATACTTACAATCGAAGATTAACAATGTGAAGATGGAAAGTTTCTTTTATAAACGTTTAAATGTCATTTAATATATTTTGAAATACCTAAAAAAAATATTTGTGTCGTGTTTTAAATGTATTAAGCTAATAATTTGTAAAATTTCGTCACGTAAAAAATAAATAAATGTACGATATATTGATAACATTCGAATTATTTATTCAAACGGTCAAATTCAATTCTCAGTTTCCTAAAAATTTAAAAATAAGCATAGATTTTTGTTTTTTGATTTTCAAAATAAAAAAATATCATAGGATTTCTCTACGTGATAATAACATAATTCCACGAAATACATAAGTAATCATATTAAGTAAGAATAATCTTTGTGACCAGCAGTAAGCAGATAATGAAGTTTGTTCAATAGGCGAAACAAAAAAAAATATTATGCGAAAAATAAATAGCAGTGAGTGAGATTTTAAAAATTCTTTCGTTGATTTCGTAGAATTTTAATGAGTACGTCAAGTTTTATCATAAAATTTATTTGACGATATTTGGTTCGTTGTAATCACAATAACTTCATATTAATCATCATAAACCATGATAAATATAAATAGCAAATACATATAAATCTAAGCCAAAGCTTATTATAATGAGCTAAACTTAGATATTTTTTAAAAAATATTAGTTTGTTTTATGGTTGTAATTCTCATGTACGCCACTGATATTTTCCATTTTCACCGCAAGAGTAAAGTTTCGCAAAAATTGGTGTCGGAAATATTACATAAGCATAATTAAATTTGTATGCAGATTTTTGAACACGGCTTTAAGGGTTGTACGCCCGTTCTAAGCTCTCGCGGCCCGCCACTTATTTGTTAGTTTTACGACTTACAAGAAAGAATTCTTCCCTATAGTTATTTTAAGAGACCGCTCCGAATGGAAAAGTGTATTATTTCCGGTTCGGAACCCTGCGATTTGGATAATGGTGGCTTTTAAAAAAGGTCAAAGCCGTTTCCGAGATATTAAAAAAATTACCCAAAGTGAAGAAAATGAAAATGCCTCTCGAATGTGCCATTACGTAAAATGTGAAAATAATGAACGGGTTTATATCAAACAAAAATCCATTTAGCAATATAGCACGATACTTACTGTCATTATGACACTATTACTTAAGTTTATTTTACAATAATAATACACAGAATAAGCATTCGGTAGGCAAATCAACTATTTTTACATTACGACTTTCGATCAATTCAAAACACGCTTTTTAGTAGTTTTACTTTTTGTTATGTTCGGTATAAAATTGAAAATAATACACACAGGTATTTGAGTGACCGTTGGCCGATTTTATTAAGGGCGTTTGAATGCTAAATCACCGAATTATGTAAATTTATGTAAACAAATTAATTGAAATCGGTGTAGCCAAACCCGATTTAAAATGTTTGATATAACAGATATACACGTATGGTAACACTATACGATTTAATTATATATTTTTTAAACAATTATTAGTGATTATGGATATATATGAATTTTTTTCAATAAATAGATGCGCATACAAATTATATTTACGTTGCAAAATCTTCATCTAGGCATCAAAATCACACTTCAAATTAAACAATCCATACACAGGAAACGATTAATAATGTTTAATTTTCATATTGCTACAATCAATATTGTGTGAAAATTATTGAAATTACATTCTTCGTTGACGTCACGAAGCTAGATACCTGCTGCTGTTTATGAAATCAGTAACCCAAAACAAACAACACTGCGTATAGGATTGCTTATGTGTTGTATTAAATATAAATTACGATTATGTATTACAAAGAAATACTTTTTAATCAACTTTTGGAAGCAATCTCTTAAGCTTCGACATCGAAAGCCGCGCGTGAAACGATCATTACTGTAAGATTGCTTATTAAAATTATTTTGAATTAAGTATTTCAACATATACTTTTATATATTTATGATAATATGATATAATAATAATTGTCATAGATAAAGATTAAAGATGAATACTACAGTACAGTATATAAGTCTTATTGTATCACAAGAATAATTAGTATGTCAAGTGCTAAATTTAATTACGAATATTTTTCAATATTCTCCGAAGCGGAAGTATCTAATCTGATATTCTTTTAGTTTAAAGTAACACTAAGTTTTCAGATAATACCCATGATAATACTTAATTTGTAGTACTATTTTACGTAATTGTGAGCTTTCAATTGGAAATATTTTTTTATATTAACGATTCGTTGATATCTCTTACAATTTTAGTTAAATGAAACAACGTTTTGTCTTAATCTCCCAATTAGTGTTGGTAACATATAACAACTTCATGTCATTTGGCTTAACGATGATGTTGATGTCACGCTTCAACAGATAATTAAAATAATACAACCAATAAAATAAATCAAAAGTGAGGCAACATGCAAATTCTTCAGGCGATGGTGAGACGCGCACGGAATAACTTAACTTGAAGAATCTATTATAACTCCGACTCAATATTCTTTTCCCACACAGTACCGCAGAGGATACCTTCCCTGCAAAGCACCAAAACGCTCGGAAATTTATACAAATTGCTGAAGTAATAAATAATCCTGATATTTAGACCTCTAAAATAGAATTTAATTGCCCAAATAAAGATGATAGATATCCAAATTACAGCACGCACTACAAAAAATGATAAACGACGGGTATTTTATTACGGAGAAGCGGGAAAATGGAAGTTGGGAAACTAACACTATTTCTGTATTCATACAAAGATACTTTCACCAGTCATGAGTATTTTATATTTATTATACAGCATAACATGCAGGGGTGGCTCAATCATATGAACTACATTCTTAGGGGACATTTATAAATAAGATGTATACTACTTTATCATACAAAATATTTTTTAATAATACTAAAAATGAGCCATAGAAAATTTTCCGATGATCCATAATCTCACTTTCATAGTGGGCATGGTAAAAAATACACATGCTGTAAATCGAAAATAGTAAATATAAATGAGAATTAAAGCGATTTATCCATCCTATAAAAGGTCTCCGCCAAACGTTCAGCTATTTTTTTTTATTCCATATCCGCTACGCAAGTGTAGCATATGGATTTACACAGTGTGATGATAATGTGTGAGTATATGAATTTCCGCAATGCAAAAACAAGCTTTGACAGATTATTTATTACGAAAATTTGTTATCAGACAATTTCTCAAGCCGATGAGGAATCAGTCCTGCATTTTCAGATTTTTCAATCCAACAAATGTGAAAATCTAACCCGTACTCCTCGAATACGAGGCGCGCACCGAAGATTTTTTCAGAATTATACTTTATGATAATATAATAGATTACAAAAACATAAATGTATCTCTATATTTTTGTTACGATGTTCGCTCCCATGGATATACACAGTGTGAAGATATCCACCCCGAAAGATGAGTATACGGATCTCCGCAATGTAAAGATGTCTTGACAGATTATTTTTCACGAATTTGTTTTCCAGACAAGTACTTAACCCAATGGGCATCCAGTTCGGCATTTTTCGGATTTTTTAAATCGGACAGATGGGGAATCGAACTGAATTTCTCGTATTTCTAGGCGCGCACGCTGCCAACTACGCTACCATGGAGACTTACATTACAGATATTATAATACGTTTCGAAAAATATTGAAAGCAGTTCTCCCGTGCCTACGGAGTATGTTAATACTTAGTAAAAAAATTATCAAATTATTTAATTTTATCGAATGTAGCGATTAAACGTAATTTTTTAAATTGGTTTGGGAGCATTTCCCGTTTGAACACTGAAATGATAGCACATTTATCGCTCGCGTCCGTTTTCCTATCTATATACAATATAGAGCACAACGCTATGAGAAATAAAATAATATTTTTCAATTAATTGAGAACTGAACCGACCCTCGGCGCAGCTCATATTATAGAGAAAAAAATGTGAGCTCAAACCACGCGGGAAATTGTACGTTGGCTCTCGGAAAATTCACGTGAAAATGTTCACGAAGCAATCTCTAAA
Source organism: Rhyacophila evoluta (assembly GCA_022683975.1). Lineage (NCBI taxonomy): Eukaryota > Metazoa > Arthropoda > Insecta > Trichoptera > Rhyacophilidae > Rhyacophila > Rhyacophila evoluta. The sequence goes on from JAGVSQ010012344.1 coordinate 7,148, forward strand.
ATCGATATAAACACACTCTGGACAATGACATGATTTAAATACAATTTAGAATCCTTTCATCGATATATTAGCATCATTATTACATAATTGGATATATTTTTATGTAATCAATTTATATTAAATTTAAACAATAGCAATAAAAAAAATTATAATATGCTTTCGTGTTACTTCAAACTTAATACTTACGTTGATTTCAAATTGTATGTATTCTATATAAAAAATTGAATGATTTTGTTGCATGATTTGTGTATTTTTGTTGCAAAATTCTTCAATAATAACCATCGCTGATGATTGGTTAATTGACCTTCACAAAATATTGATTTTTCAGATTTTGTATTTGGAGAATAATGGGATATTTTATATGTAAATAAACCGACATCTAATTAATACGCATTTAAATTATTTAGGTTTTTTTATACAGCTACGAAGTTCGACTTTGAAACCGCAGAATGATACGCAAGCGATAAATTCTTAAGTCTAGAGTCATTGGTTTACATTTTAGAACTTTTCCTGGGTAATTTGTTTATTTTTTACCCAAGAATACACGAGACTGGTGTTTTTTTATTGAACTTCGTTCCGTTAAAAGAATAGTAAAACTAACTCACCATAACAGCGCTCATTTTGAAGTCCATCAGATTCTTGACTTCCGCGGCCATTTCCCTGACGAGAAGCAGGCCATCTTTTCTGGTAACTTCATAGTCCCAGTCGTGATATTTCTGCAAAAAAGAAATTATTTTCATAAACACCTTTATAAATTACGTTATTTCACAAAAAAACAATGCAAAGAATAACTTCGATAGCAATATTGTATCATAATATTAACTGAAATATTGTTTTTTTATTTGTAATTAACCCACTATACAGCAGTAGTGCTTAAATGTGTGCAAATTAAACCCACGCGTTAAACTTAAATTAGTACTTAGAAATTATGAAAAAATTACATAATTGTTAGTTCTATACTTCGTATATCCGTGTGTTGGGCCATGACAAAAATCACCTTCGAGGTTCCATGAGTATCCCAAAAGTGGCTTCCCTAGATTTTGGTTGCCACGTACTAGAGTATGCGTTATTCCTTTTTTCACCGAACCCTATTATTTCCGCGCCTTAGAATGTCGATATATATACCTTCTTATTCAATGTGAGACATCCCGAACTTTTTAAAAGCTGGAAAACTTTTCCCTCTTTGAAACCAAGTCGTAATTGCCGACTGGTGACTTGAAAATCACGTCCTTCTCAAACGACATGTAATATCACTCCCTCGATATCATGTAATTCGCTACATAATCAAGCAGAATATTGCACAAAGCTGACAGGGTCTGAAGAAAAATCACCGTGACCGATTGAAGACTTGAAAATCTATGCTATCAGGCCAAAGTCTATTTCTATTTCCATACGTTATTTTTACTAATGTGAATCCATATTATTTTCACAAATGTCACAATACCTGCAAAGCCGCAAAGTATTTTTATACTACCCAACTCAGTGTACCAGTATTATGATTGACGCTAATGAATAAATAACGACTTTCTATATTTTGTCCCACTCGTTTAGTTTCTAATCTACTTGAGTCGAACTTAATGAATCCGATTAAGTACACGCTTATGCAAACTAACAACTAACAGCATGGTAAAAATTCTATTGAAAGAAACAAAATAATAGCCTTCCGTGGACGGTTGTTACGGAAACTCGATACTTCGATTGAAATTAATCACTAATCATACAACTAAGAAAGTTGCTTGAGGCCGTTTCACCTGAGAATACTATATTCATGTAAAACTCAATGTATTTGCGCTGATTTTATAGTAGATATAATAACTGCAAATTTCAACAGAAAAATATAATTTAAAAGATAGAAATAGTAGTGATTCCGTTTTGCCTATAAAAAGTGGTCAACTATTAGATAAAAGAAGAAAACGTCGTATTTTAAAATATCGTTTGCTAAAAACTCATTATCTACATCTTCTAATGCTTTAAATTTATAGACTGTAGAAATATAAGGGTGAGTTTAACATAATATATTTATAACACAATCTCCGAAAAGTACAATGAGCAATCAAAGAAATCATCTTTTGGACTTACGGATATTTCATTAGATTTCTATACACGTTGCTGGCAATATATATTATTTTTCAATTTATAAGAGAAGTTTGATCCGTATTAAAAACAATTAGTAAATTAATCAAAGCCTAGCGGATATATTTTATTTCTTTTGCTTTCGTAAGAATTTTTCTTTATTTACACAATAAATGTGCAAATAAACGATTCGTTGACATGGGTAAGAGCTTCTTATTGATATGGTCAAATGATAGGCGAGTAGATAAAATATGAAGATTCGCAAATACAGCTCAAGCCAAATTATTGTTGAGTAATTTATACGAATACTTGCATCGTTTGAAGGAAGGGAGGGAAATAGTAACGGTGGATTGCAAATCTGTGGTCGTTCATTAAATAATTACACACAAACTAATGTATCATAATTGGATCACGTTATTGAATCGTCACCGGAATCTTTTCATCGGGTGGAGTCTACGTTGTCATAATACAGTGACGAAAGTTGAGACAAGAGGAGGGATGGCTGAGGCAACCGGGGCAACTAGTAGTACCGGGTAACCGGGTAACCGCTCTAAAGCGACAAAGCAGATTAAATTAAATGAGTTAATTGGATTTGTGCGACTTGTGGGTTGACGACCGTTCAGCAGGGGTGAAAACAGGGGGTCGCAGTTAATTTGCAAGGAGAGGGGAGCGGGATTTATCATGAAAGGGGAAGGACGCGCGCTGTCATCATCACGTACAAGCGTAGTTTCGCCCTTAGCCGCTTATTACAATCATAAATTTGATCTATCACAACACAACGTTAACTAAAATCACTTTGATACCTATGCCTCCATTGTTATACTGCAACATTTATCATTTTTAACCAATTAAATTAAAGCATATATTATTTTAATAGAATACCACAACAAAAAATTGAATAAATCTTATAATGAAGAGTTGCTGATGAAAAATTAATAAATCACTCATCGCTTTTTTACTCTTCGTCGACAGCTATTTCTGTTGTCGCGTCATTGTAAAAGCAATAATTAACCTGAATACAAAAAATAACAATGTCCATCCCGAAATGTGGAGTATGTGCATCTCGACAGACTGTTTTTGACGAGGATTGATGAACTCATTGGGAACAAGCTATTTTTCCATGCATTTTTTGCTGTTTATATAACAACGTGTCTTAAAGTCATAAAATCTAATACCAAAGCTAGAAATAGTAAATCAAGCATACACACTACATGGATTTTACTCGTTTTTTCCTTGCTTTATCTGAAAGGTAAGCATGTTGTGGATATCTGTCATGTGACAAATTACAGATTTTTCACGTAGATTGGTTATTAATCAATTACTCAACCCAATGGGTATCTAATCCTTCATCTTTATTATTTATTTAAATCCTGCTGTGAAAATCAAATCCACAATCTTCAACTCCAACCGTAGGCTTTATTAATAATTATGTTATTTTAATACTTTTAAACTAACACAATATTTCATTTTAATTAATTGAAAATGTTAGGATCGTAATACTTAACCTGGCTAAGGTCAAAATTCTGATTTGGTGTTGTGTCAAAGTATGAAAATAGTATAATGATATTATTATTGGAAACTCATAAAATTGGATAGTGAAGACAAAGACGCAGCTTAATGAATGAACGGTAGGTCGATGTATAGTAAAAAAATACATTAAGCCGAACGACTGAAAGTCCATAAAGAACTGATAAGAAAAAAAAGCGTAAACAAACGTTTAAAACACTTCCTTATATTCCACGCTGTACAAATACGCTCGATAAACTCGTAAGGCTAAAAAATATAAAGGTTTTTTTGTTTAAAAAAGTCTAAAGGGTTCGCTAAAGACTTTTTAGTGGTGGGGTGGAAGTATTTGATTCGGTTCGATAATCGACTTTCCTTTTTTACGTAACAAGTAATATGATGCGAAATATGACAGGAAGAATTTTCCGGAACCGTCCGCACCGTTTCAGTGGCGTCGTACAATTTTCCACGTTAGTTTCATTAATACATTTTTTAATTTTTAGCATCAAAGATATAATATCATATTGTTAAATTGCATGCATTTAATGTGAAATCAAGTACTTCAATTAATATAATATATCTATCCGATTTTAACAATTATCATGTTCTTCCCTTTTTCTAACGATATAAACACCATAAAATATTGAACAAACGAATGTATCAAAAATATGATTAAATACATATCACATTATAATAATATTTTTAATACACAAACAGCACAAATTGTAATTAAATACAATGTACATCAGAGGAATACTTTTTTAAAAATACAACTCTTGTAAAACTTTGTAGATGTCGAGTAAAATCATCCCTATTATTAGCGTTAATATATTAATAGTAGATATAATATTAACAATTTCTTGAATAAAATTTTTAAGGGCTCAACTTTTAAATTCTAAATTATTTAAAACTGGTCATTTTCCATATGTGAGATCACTGTTGGCGACCCGGGTTTCGCCTTTCGGCATCTTCAAGCT